>JAQHUG010000689.1:123454-161426 GCA_028555095.1 Dicrostonyx torquatus | reverse complement strand
ATACAGAAACAGCAGATAAGCTATATAGATTACAGCCAAACATGGCAGGCATGTATATTGCCTACAAAGATAACTCCTACAGCAATTTTATGGCAGAATGGACCACTGATATGGCTACATCTTCCTATATCACCAGTAAAAGTATTGAATCCTTATTTTGAAACAATAGCAAGTTTGATTCAAAAAAACAGGATAAAATCTAGAAAATATTTTGACAAAAAAACAGCTGTGATCAATGTTCCTTACACTAAACAGCAGATTGAATGGTTATTTCAAAATAATGATTCTTGGGCAATTGCTTTTGCTCAATTTGAAGGTCAGATTAATAATATTTTCCCAGCTGACCGATTGCTGCAGTTTACTCAAATGCATTCATTCATTTTTCCTAAAATAGTAGCAAAAAATCCTATAAAGGATGCATTGTTGATTTTTACGATGGTTCATCTAATGGAAAAGCCAGTTATATGGCAAACGGGAAAGGACATTTTGAACAAACAAAACCAGCTTCAGCTCAAATAGTCGAGCTGCATGCTGTAGCTCTGGTATTTAAAAATTTTGCTAATAAGACTTTTAATCTATATACTGACAGCAAGTATATTTATTATGCATTACAAACCCTTGAAACTATGCCATATTTAGGAACTAACAATCAGCAAGTTAAGGTATTATATCAACAGATTCAGGAAGCCATACAGTTTAGGAAGTTACCATGTTTTGTGGGACATATCAGAGCACATTCAAGTCTTCCAGGTCCGTTAGCTAAAGGTAATGCTCTAGCTGACAAACTTACAAAAGTAATTGGTTTATCACAAATTGAATGTGCTCAACAATCGCATGCTTTGCACCATCAAAACAGCTTAAGTTTAAGGTAACAATTTAATTTGACCAAAGAAGCTGCTCGCCAAATTGTTAAACAATATAAAAAATGCCCACAATATTTACCAATGCCTCATTTGGGAGTCAATCCCCTAGGACTACTTCCTAATCATATATGACAGATGGACGTAACCCATATTGCTGAGTTTAAAAAGCTAAGATATGTGCATATGACAATTAATACATATTCAGGATTCATGATGGCCAAAGCACAAACTGGGGAAGCCACAAAACATGCAATAAATCATTGCTTAAAATGCTTTTGATATATGGGAACCCCAAAAATAATAAAAACAGATAATGCATCTGGATGTACTAATAGAGCTTTTCAAAGATTCTGTGCCCAATGAAATATCGTTCATAAGATGGGCATTCCATATAATCCTCAAGGACAAAACATTATAGAGCATGCACATAAAACTTTAAAAACACAACTCCAAAAAATAAAGACAGGGGAGTTGTATCCTCAGACACCACACAATGCTTTAAATTAGGCATTGTTTACGCTAAACTTTCTAAACATGGATGTCCATGAGTGATCAGCTGCAGATAGATTGTGGCATGATGGAACAAGGACCACCTATGCCAAAGCAAGGTGGAGAGACCCTTACACTGGAATTTGGAAAGGGCCAGATCCCATATTAATTTGGGGTCGAGGGCATGTTTGTGTTTTTTCACAGGAAGAAGATCAAACAAGATGGCTGCCAGAGCATTTGGTTCGCTGTATCTAGCAGCAGAACAGCAGAGCAGACAAATGCCCAGCAGGAAGGATGGAACAAAGAGGACAGCAGAAACCTGTAACCCAGCATTCCCAGCCCCCACAGAGAGGAGCACAGACAGAGAACTACAGATGCCGAGAAGCTACGCTACAGAGAGACCTTCAACCTCCAGAGACTTTGGACAAAGAAATCCTACTGAGCTGACTTCTGCAGTCTGGAACTTAAAGCAGTTTGAACTTGTTTTGCTCCAATGCTGAGATGACATACAGAACTTACTTTTAAATAAAAAATTAAATCTAAGAACTAAGACTTAAGCTTTCCCCTTAGGGAAAGAAAGACACATAATAAATAAAGAATGACAAAAAACCTTCTTAAGGAAGGGACAAACTGAGGAGCTAAGCAGCTGCTCAGAGACTAAAAATGATGTATGATAACAGCAAATGATGTTATGTACAATGCTTAAGATGTTGAGAAAAAGGTTTGGTATTGACCAAATGGTACTAAGAGTTGGTAGTGACCAAAAAAAAATCTGAAAAATGGTCAATATTGACTGACAAAATGGTTTGATATAAAAAAGCATAATTGGAGATTAGGTACTGACCAGCAATACAGAATATGGTATACAAAAAGATAATGGGAGATTCGGTATTGACAGATTATGGTGTCTTTGAGTTGTTCAAAGCGATATGGTACACAGTGTATATGAGTGGTTCATAGTGATGTGGTACTCAGTGTTGATGAGTGGTTGAAATCGATGTTGTACTCAGTGTCTATGAGTGGTTCACAGTGATGTGGTATTCAGTGCCTATGAGTGGTTCACAGTGATGTGGTACACAGTGTCTTAAAGAAGTTCACAGTGATGTGGTACACAGTTACTATGAGTAGGTTAAGTGATGTGGTACTCAGTGTATAGAATTGGTTCACAGCAATGTGGTACTCAGTCTCTATGAGTGGGTCACAGTTGTGTGGTACTCAGAGTCTATGAGTGGTTCATTTCCCTGTCATACTGTGTCTATGAGTGGTTCACAGTGATGTGGTACTCAGGTTCTAAGAGTGGTTCACATTGATGTGGAATTCAGTGCCTGCAAGTGGTTCGCAGTGATGTGCTTTTCAGTGTCTATGAGTGGTTCACATCGATTTGGTACTCAGTGTCTATCAGTGGATCATAGCGATGTGGTTCACAGTGTCTATGAGTGGTTCACAGTGAGCTGTTACTCAGTGTTTTAGAGTGGTTTACAGCGATATGGTACTCAGTGTCTCTGAGTGCTTTACAGTGATGTGGCACTTAGTGTCTATGAGTGCTTTACCATGCACTCAGTGTCTAGAGTGGCTAACACTGATGTGGTACTGAGTGTCTATGAGTCGTTCACAGTGATGTGGTATTCAGTGTCTATGAGTGGTTCACACTGATGTAGTACTCAGTGTCTATGAGTGGTTCACAGCGATGTGGTACACAGTGTCTCTGAGTTGTTCAAAGCGATGTGTTTCACAGTGTATATGAGTGGTTCACAGTGTCTATGTGTGGTTGAAAGAGATGTAGTATTCAGTGTCTTTGAATGGTTCACAGAGAAGTGGTATTCACTGTCTATGAGTGGTTCACACTGGTGTGGTACTCAGTGTCTATGAGTGGTTCTCACTGATGTGGTACTCAGTGTCTATGAGTGGTTCACAGTGATGTGGTACTCAGTGCCTATGAGTGGTTCAGAGGGATGTGGTACTCAGAGTCTATGAGTGGTTCACTGTGATGTGGTACTCAGTGTCTATGAATGGTTCACAGTGATGTGCTTTTTAGTTTCTATGCTTCCAGGGATGTGGTACTCAGTGTCTAGAAGTGGTTCACACTAATTTGGGACTCAGTGTCTATGAGTGGGTCACAGTTATGTGGTACTCAGGTTCTATGAGTGGTTCATAGCCCTGTCATACTGTGTCTATGAGTGGTTCAGAGTGATGTGGTACTCATTGTCTATGAGTGGTTAAAAGCAATGTGGTACTCAGTTCCTAAGAGTGGTTCACATTGATGTGGTACTCATTGCCTGCAAGTGGTTCACAGTGATGTGCTTTTCAGTGTCTATGATTGGTTCACAGCGATATGTTAGTCAGTGTCTTAGAGTGATTTACAGCGATATGGTACTCAGTGTCTATGAGTGGTTAACACTGATGTGGTACTGAGTGTCTATGAGTGGTTCACAGTGATGTGGTACACAGTGTCTATGAGTGGTTCACAGTGAGGTGGTACTGAGTGTCTATGAGGGGTTCAAAGTTAAGTGGTTCTCAGTGTCTAAGTGGTTCAGAGTGATGTGGTACTCAGAGTCTATGGGTGGGTCACAGTGATGTGGTATCAGTGTCTCTGAGTGGTTCACAGCGATGTGGTCCACAATGTATATGAGTGATTCACAGCAATGTGGTATTTAGTGTCTATGAGTGCTTAACAGCGATGTGGTACTCATTGTCTATGAGTATTTCACATTAATGTGGTACTCAATGTCTGTGAGTGGTCACAGTGATGTGGTACTCACTGTCTATGATTGGATCACACTGATGTAGTCCTCAGTGTCTATGAGTCACTCACAGTGATGTGATACTCAGTTTCCATGAGGGGTTCATGCAATGTGGTACTCAGTGCCTATGAGTTGCTCACATTGATGTGGTACTCAGTGTCTATGAGGGGTTCACAGTAATGTGGTACTTACTGTCTATGAGTGGTTCACAGTGATATGCTTTTCAGTGTATATGAGTGTTTCACAGTGATGTGGTACTCAGTGTCAATGAGTGGTTCACAGTGATGTGGTACTCAGTGTCTTTGAGTGGTTCACAGAGATGTGATACACAACGTCTATGAGTGGTTCACAGCGATGTGGTACATAGTGTCTTCAAGTGGTTCACAGCGATGTGGTACCCTATGGCTATGAGTGGGTCACAGTTTTGTGGTACTCAATGTCTAGGAGTGGTTCACAGTGATGTGGTACACAGTGTCTATCAGTGGTTCACTGGGATGTGCTTTTCAGTGTCTATGAGTTGTTCACAGCAATGTGGTACACAGTGTCTCTGAGTAGTCCACAGTGATGTGGTACTCAGTGCCCATGAGTGTTTCACAGCGATGTGGCATTCAGTGTCTATGAGTGGTTCACCCTGTTATGGTACTCAGTATCTATGAGTGGTTCACAGAGATGTGCTTTTCAGTGTCTATGACCAGTTCTCAGGGATGTGGTACTCAGTGTCTATGAGTGCTTCACAGCCATGTGGTAATCAGTGTGTATTAGTAGTTCACCGCGATATGGTACTCAGTTTTTATGTGTGGTTCACAGAATTGTGGTACACAATGTCTATGAGTGGTTCACACTGATGTAGTACTCAGTGTCTATGAGTGGTACACTGAGATGTGGTACATAGTGTCTGTGAGTGGTTCACAACGAAGTGGGACACATTTTCTAGGGGTAGTACACACTGATGTGGTACACAGTGTCTTTGAGTTGTTCAAAGTGATACAGTACACAGTGTATATGAGTGGGTCACAGTGATGTGGTACTCAGTGTCAATGAGTGGTTGAAAGTGATGTGGTACTCAGTGTCTTTGAGTGGTTCACAGAGATGTGATACACAACGTCTATGAGTGGTTCACAGCGATATGGTATTCAGTGTCTATGAGTGGTTCACAGCGATGTGGTACACAGTGTCTTCCAGAAGTTCACAGGGATGTGGTACACAGTTTCTATGAGTGGGTTAAGTGATGTGGTACTCAGCGTATAGAATTGGTTCACAGCAATGTGGTACTCAGTCTCTATGAGTGGGTTACAGTTGTATGGTACTCAGAGTCTATGAGTGGTTCATTTCCCTGTCGTACTGTGTCTATGAGTGGTTCAGAGTGATGTGGTCCTCATGGTCTACTAGTGGTTCACAGTGATGTGGTACTCAGGTTCTAAGAGTGGTTCACATTGATTTGGAACTCAGTGCCTGCAAATAGTTCACAGTGATGTGCTTTTCAGTGTCTATGAGTGGTTCACATCGATGTGGTACTCAGTGTCTATCAGTGGATCACAGCGATGTGGTTCACAGTGTCTATGAGTGTTTCACAGTGAGGTGTTAGTGTTTTAGAGTGGTTTACAGCGATATGGTACTCAGTGTCTCTGAGTGCTTTACAGTGATGTGGCACTTAGTGTCTATGAGTGCTTTACCATGATGTGGTACTCAGTGTCTAGAGTGGCTAACACTGATATGGTACTGAGTGTCTATGAGGCATTCACAGTAATGTGGTACTCAGTGTCTATGAGTGGTTCACTGCGATGTGGTACTCATTGTCTATGAGGGTTTCTTATTAATGTGGTGTTCAGTGTCTGTGAGTGGGTCACAGTGATGTGGTACTCAGTGTCTATGAGTGGATTACACTGATGAGGTCCTCAGTGTCTATGAGTCATTAACAGTGATGTGATACTTAGTGTCATGAGTGGTTCATAGCGATGTGATACTCAGTATCTATGAGTTTTTCATATTGATGTGGTACTCAGTGTCTTTGAGTGGTTCATAGTGATGTGGTGCACACTGTTTGCGAGTGGTACACAGCGATGTGGTACTCAGTGTCTATGATAGGCACACATTGACGTGGTACTCAGTGTCTATGAGTGGTTCAAAGCGATGTGGTACACGGTGTCTTCAAGTGGTTCACAGCGATGTGGTACACATTATCTATGAGTGGGTCACAGTTTTGGGGTACTCAGTATCTACGAGTGGTTCACAGCGATGTGTTACGCAGTGTCTGTGAGTGGTTCACTAGGATGTACTTTTTAGTGTCTATGTTTAGGTCACAGCGATGTGGTACACAGTGTCTGAGTGGTCCACAGCGATGTGGTACACAGTGTCTATGAGTGTTTCACAGCAATATGGTATTCAGTGTCTATGAGTGGTTCACACTGATGTGGTACTCAGTGTCTATGATTGTTTCAAAGTGATGTGGTACTCAATGTATGTGAGTGGTTCACCGCAATGTAGTACTCAGTGTCTTGAGTGGTTCACAGTGATGTGGTACACAGTGTCTATGAGTGGTTCACACTGATGTAGTACTCAGTGTCTATGAGTGGTTCAAAGCGATGTGTTATGCAGTGTCTGTGAGTGGTTCACTAGGTTGTACTTTTCAGTGTCTATGTTTTGTTCACAGCACTGTGGTACACAGTGTCTGTGAGTTGTTCAAAGCGATGTGGTTCACAGTGTATATGAGTGGTTCAGAGAGATATGGCTGTGGTAGTCAGTGTCTATGAGTGTTTGAAAGCAATGTAGTACTCAGTGTCTTTGAGTGGTTCACAGAGATGTGGTATTCAGTGTCTATGTGTGGTTCACAGCGATGTGGTACACAGTGTCTTCAAGTGGGTCACAGCGATGTGGTACACAATTTCTATGAGTGGGTCACAGTGATGTGGTACTCAGTGTCTAGGAGTTTTTCACAACAATGTGGTACTCAGTGTCTACGAGTGGTTCACAGAGATATCGTACTCAGTGTGTATGAGTGGTTCCCAGCGATGTGTTACACAGTGTCTTCAAGTGGTTTCCAGTGATGTGGTACTGAGTGTGTATGAGTGGTTGACAGCGATGTGGTACCCAGTGTCTTCAAGTGGTTCACAGTGATGTGATACTCAGTGTATATGAGTCGTTCACAGTGATGTGATATTCAGTGTCCATGAGTGGTTCACTGCGATGTGGTACTCAGTGTCGATGAATGGTTCACAGTGATGTGGTACTCAGTGTCTATGAGTCGTTCATAGTGATGTGGTACACACTGTCTTTGAGTGGTACACAGCGATGTGGTACTCAGTGTCTATGAGTGGTTCACAGTGATGTGGTATTCAGTGTCTATGAGTGGTTCTCAGTGAAGTGGTACTCAGTGTCTTTGAGTGTTTCACAGTGCTGTGGTACTCAGGGTCTATGGGTGGGACACAGTGATGTGGTACTCAGTATCTGTGAGTGGTTCTCAGCGATGTGGTCCACAGTGTATATGAGTGATTCACGGCAATGTTGTATTCAGTGTCTATGCGTTGTTCACAACGATGTGGTACTCAGTGTTTATGAGTGGTTCACAGTGATGTGGTACTCAGTGTCTATGAGTGTTTCACACTGATGTGGAACTCAGTGTTTATGAGTGGTTCATACTGATGTGATAATCATTGCCTATGATATCGTCACAGCGATATGGTACTCAGTGTCTATGAGTGGTTCACAGCGATTTAATACACAGTGTCTATGAGTGGTTCACACTGATGCAGTCCTCAGTGTCTAAGAGGGGTTAACAGCGATGTGGTACACAGTGTCTGTGAATGGTTCACAATGATGTGGTACACATTTTTTATGCGTTGTACACAGCGATGTGGTACACAGTGTCTGTGAGCTGTTAAAGTGATGTTGTTCAGTGTATATGAGTGGTTCACCGTGATGTGGTACTCAGTGTCTATGAGTGGTTGAAAGCGATGTGGTACTCAGTGTTTTTGAGTGGTTCACAGAGATGTGGTATTCAGTATCTGTACGTGGTTCACAGCAATGTGGTACACAGTGTCTTCAAGTGGTTCACAGTGATGTGGTACACAGTTCCTATGAGTGGGTCACAGTGATGAGGTCCTCAGTGTCTAGGAGTGGTTCAAAGCATTGTGGTACTCAGTGTCTATTTTTGGGCCACAGTTGTGTGGTACTCAGAGTCTATGAGTGGTTCATTTCCCTGTCGTACTATGTCTATGAGTGGTTCAGAGTGATATGGTACTCATTGTCTATGAGTGGTTCATAGCAATGTCGTACTCAGGTTCTAAGAGTGGTTCACATTTATGTGGTACTCAGTGTCTGAAAGTGGTTCACAGTGATGTGCTTTTCAGTGTCTATGAGTGGTTCACATCAATGTGGTACTCAGTGTCTATCAGTGGTTCACAGTGATGTGGTTCACAGTGTCTTAGAGTGGTTTACAGTGATGTGTTACTCAGTGTCTTAGAGTGGTTTACAGCGATGTGGTACTCAGTGTCTCTGAGTGCTTTACAGCGATGTGGCACTAAGTGTCTAAGAGTGCTTCACCGTGATGTGTTACTCAGTGTCTATGAGTGGCTAACACTGATGTGGTTCTGAGTGTCTATGAGTGGTTCACAGTGATGTGGTACTCAGTGTATAGGTGTGGTTCGCTGCGATGTCGTACTAATTGTCTATGAGTATTTCACATTAATGTGGTACTCAGCGTCTGTGAGTGGGTCACTATGATGTGGTACTCACTGTCTGTGAGTGGTTCACAGTGATGTGGTACTCAGTGTCAATGAGTGGATCCCACTGATGTAGTCCTCAGTGTCTATGAGTCATTCACAGCGATGTGATACCCAGTGTCCATGAGTGGTTCACTGCAATGTTGTACTCAGTGTCTACGAGTGGTTTACATTGATGTGGTATTCATTGTCTATGAGTGATTCATAGTGATGTAATACACACTGTCTGTGAGTGGTACACAGCGATGTGATACTCAGTGTCCACGAGTGGTTCACATTGATGTGGTAGTCAGTGTCTATGAGTGGTTCACATTGATGTGGTACTTACTGTCTATGAGTGGTTCACAGTGATATGCTTGTCAGTGTCTATGACTGTTTCACAGTGCTGTGGTACTCAGTGTCTATGAGTAGGTCACAGTGAGGTGGTACTTACTGTCTATGAGGTGGTCAGAGTGAAATGGTACTCAGTGTCTAAGTGGTTCACAGTGATTTGGTACTCAGTGTCTATGAGTGGTTCACAGCGATGTAGTACATGTTGTCTATGAGTGGTTCATAGTGATGTGGTACTCCGTATCTATGAGTAGTTCACACTGATGTGCTACTCAGTGTCCATGAGTGGTTCACAGTGATGTGGTCCACAGTGTTTATGACTGTTTCACAGCAATGTTGTATTCAGTGTCTATGAGTGCTTCACAGCGATGTGGTACTCAGTTTCTATGAGTGGTTCACACTGATGTGGTAATCAGTGTCGGTGATATCGTCACAGTGAAGTGTTATCATTGTCTATGAGTTTTTCACTGCAATGTGGTACTCAGTGTCTAATCGTGGTTCACATTGATGTGGTACTCAATTTCTATGAGTGGCTCAAAGTGATGTGCTTTTCATTGTCTATAACTCGTATTCAGGGATGTGGTACTCAGTGTCTAGGAGTGGTTTACAGGCCTATTGTGCTGTGTCTATGAGTGTTTCACAGTAACATGGTACTTACTGTCTATGAGAGTTTCATAGGGATGTGAGTTTCAGTGTCAATGGGTTGTTTACAGCAATGTGGTACACAGTGTCTGTGAGTGGCCCACAACAATGTGGTAGTTAGTGTCTATGAGTGTTTCACAGCGATGTGGTACACAGTGTCTATGAGTGGTTCACACTGATGTAGTACTCAGTGTCTATGAGTGGTTCACAGCGATGTGGTACACAGTGTTTATGAGTGGTTCAAAACGATGTGATACAGAATTTCTATGCGTAGTTCACAGTGATGTGGTACACAGTGTCTGTGAGTGGTTCAAAGTGATGTGGTACACAGTGTCTATGAGTGAGTCACAGTGATGTGGTACTCAGGGTCTATGAGTGGTTGAACACGATGTGGTACTCAATGTCTTTGAGTGGTTCACGGAGATGTGATATTCAATGTCTGTTAGTGGTTCACAGTGATGTGGTACACAGTGTCTTCAATTGTTTCACAGGGATGTGATATACAGTGTCTATGAGTAGGTCACTGTTTTGGGGTACTCAGTGTCTATGAGTGCTTCACAGTGATGTGGTACAGAGTGTCTATGAGTGGGTCACCCTGATGTAGTACTCAGTGCCTATGAGAGGTTCACAGCGATGTGGTACACAGTGTCTGTGAGTGGTTCACAATGATGTGGTACATATTTTCTATGTTTAGTTCACAGTGATGTGGTACACAGTGTCTATGAGTTGTTCAAAGCGTTTGGTTCACAGTGTATATTAGTGGTTCACAGTGATGTGGTACTCAGTGTCTATGAGTGGTTCACAGTGATGTGGGACAAAATGATCATGATTGTTTCACAGTGATATGGTACTTACTGTCTGTGAGTGGTTCACAGGGATGTTCTTTTTAGTGTCTATAAGTGGTCCACAACTATATGGTACTCAGTGTCTATGAGTGGTCCACACTGATGAGGTATTCAGTGTCTATTAGTGGTTCACAGTGATGTGCTTTTCAGTGTGTATGACTGGTTCTCAGGGATGTGGTACTCAGTGTCTATGAGTGGTTCACAGCGATGTGGTACTCAATGTTTCAGAGTTTCACAGCGATGTAGTACACAGTGTCTATGAGTTGTTTACAACGAGGTGGTACATATTGTGTATAAGTGGTTCACAGCCATGTGGTACACAGTGTCTATGAGTGGTTCACAGTGATGTGGTACTCAGTGTCTATGAGTGGTGGAACGTGATGTGGTACTCAATGTCTTTGAGTGGTTCACGGAGATGTGATACTCAATGTCTATGAGTGGTTCACAGCTATGTGGTACACTGTGTCTTCAAGTGGTTCACAGGGATGTGGTACACAGTGTCTATGAGTGGTTCACTGGGATATGGTACTCAGTGTATATTAGTGGTTCATGGCGATGTGGTACACAGTGTCTGTTAGTGGTTCACATCGATGAGGTACACATTTTCTATGCGTAGTTCACAGTGATGTTGTACAAAGTTTCTATGAGTTGTTCAAAGCGATTGGTTCACAGTGTATGTGAGTGGTTCAGAGTGATGTGGTGCTCAGTGTCTATGAGTGGTTGAAAGCGATGTGGTACTCAGTGTCTTTGAGTTTTTCACAGAGATGTGGTATTCCATGTCTATGTGTGGCTCACAGCGATGTGGTACAGTGTCTTCAAGTGGTTCGCCTCGATGTGATACACAGTTTTTATGATTGGATCACAGTGATGTGGTACTCAGTGTCTGGGAGTGGTTCATAGTGAAATGGTACTCAGGGTCTATGAGTGGTCCAGAGCAATGTGGTCCTCAGTGTCAATGAGTGGTTCACAGCCCTGTCGTGCTGTGTCTCAGAGTGGTTCACAGAGATGTGGTACTCAGTGTGTATTAGTGGTTCACAGTGATTTGGTACACAGTGTCTTCAAGTGGTTCAAGCGATGTGGGACTCAGTGTCTATGAGTGTTTTATAGTGATGTGATTCACAGTGTCTATGAATGGTTCACACTGATGTGGTACTCAGTGTCTATGAGTGGTTCAGAGCAATGTGTTACTCAGTATCTTAGACTGGTTTACAGCGATGTGGTATTCAGTGTCTATGAGTGGTTCACAGGGATGTGGTACTGGGTATATGACTGGTTCACAGCAATGTGGTATCCAGTGTCTATGAGTGGTTCACAGCATGTGGTACTCAGTGTCTATGAGTGGTTCACAGGGATGTGGTACTGAGTGTCTATGACTGGTTTACAACCATGTGGTACTCAGTATCTATGAGTGGTTCACAGTGATGTGGTACACGATGTCTATATGTGGATTACACTTACATGGTACTCAGGGTGTATGAGTGGTTCACAGTGATGTGGTACTCAGTGTCTATGAATGGTTCACTGCGATGTGGTATTCATTGTTTATGAGTGGTTCACATTGATGTGGTAGTCAGTGTCTATGAGTGGGTCACAGTGATGTGGTATGCACTGTCTGTGTAGGGTTTCCAGTGCTGTGGTACTGTCTATGAGTGGTTCACATTGATGTGGTGGTCAGTGTCTATGAGTGGGTCACAGTGATGTGGTATGCACTGTCTGTGTGGGGTTCACATCGATGTGGTACTCAGTGTCTATAAGTGGTTCAGAGCCCTACGTGCTCTGTTTATAAGTGGTTCACAATGATGTGGAACTCAGTGTCTATGAGTGGTTCACAGTGATGTGCTTTTCAGTGTCTATGACTGGTACTCAGTGATGTGGATACTCAGTGTCAAAGAGTGGTTCACAGCATTGCAGTACACAGTGTTAATGAGTGGTTCAAAACGATGCGGTACAAAGTGTCTATGAGTGGTTCATTACGAAATGGTACTCAGTGTTTATGAGTTGTTTACAATGATGCAGTACACAGAATCTATGAGTGGTTCACAGCGAAATGGTACTCACGGTCTATGAGTGGTTCACAGCAATGTGGTCCTCAGTGTCTATGAGTGGTTCAAAGCGATGTGGTACTCATTGTCTATAAGTGCTTCAAAGCACTGTCGTACCGTGTCTGAGTGTTTCACAGTGATGTGGTACTCAGTGTCTATGAGTAAATCACAGCGATGTGGTCCACATTGTCTCTGAGTGATTCACAGTGATGTTCTCAGTGTCTATGAGTGGTTTACAGTGATAATGGTACTCAGTGTCTCTCAGTGGTTCACACTGATATGATACTCAGTGTCTATGAGTGGTTCACACTGATATGGTATTTAGTCTCTATGAGTGGTTCACAATGATGTAGTACATACTGTATATGAGTGGTTCCCAGCCCTGTCATTCTGTGTCTATTAGTGGTTCACATTGATGTGGTACTCAGTGTCTATGAGTGCTTCACAGTGATGCGGTACTCTGTGTCTCTGAGTGGTTCAGAGTGATGTGGTACTCAGTGTTCATGAAGGTTCCCAGGGATGTGGTACACAGTGTCTATGAGTGGTTCTCAGCCTTATGGTACTCAGTGTCTATGAGTGGTTCTCAGCATTTTGGTACTAAGTGTCTATGAGTTGTTCACAACTGGGTGGTACACATTGTGTATAAGTGGTTCATAGCAATGTGATACACAGTGTCTATGAGTGGTTCACTGTTATGTGGTACTCAGTGTCTATGAGTGGTTCACTGTGATGTGGTACTCAGTGTCTAGGATTGCCTGAAAGCAATGTAGTACTCGGTGTCTTTGAGTGGTTCACAGTGTTGTGGTCCCCAGTGTCTATGAGTGGTTCACAGCCCTGTCGTGCTGTGTCTATGAGTGGTTCACTCAGTGTCTATGACTGGTTCACAGCAATGAGGTACTCAGTGTCTATGAGTGGTTCACAGTGATCTGGTACTCAGTCTCTGAGTGGTTCACAGCGATGTGGTACACAGTTTCTATTAGTGGTTCACAGCACTGTGGTACTAATTCTCTGTTAGTGGTTCACAGTGATGTGGTACTCAGTGTCTATGAGCGGTTCACAGTGATTTGCTTTTCAGTGTCTATGATTGGTTCTCAGTGATGTGGATACTCAGTGTCAATGAGTGGTTCACAGCGTTGTGGTACACAGTGTATATGAGTGGCTCACAACGATGTGGTATTCAGTGTCTATGAGTGATTCACAGCAAAATGGTACACAGTGTCTATGAGTGGTTTACAGCGATGTGTTACTGAGTGTCAATGAGTGGTGCACAGCGATGTGGTACACATTGTCTATGAGTGATTCACAGCAAAATGATACTCAGTGTCTGTGAGTGATTTACAGCGATGTGTTACTGAGTGTCAATGAGTGGTGCACAGCGATGTGGTACACATTGTCTATGAGTGCTTCAAAGCCCTGTAGTACTGTGTCTGAGTGTTTCACAGTGATGTGGTACTCAGTGTGTATGAGTTGTCACAGAGATGTGGTAAGCATTGTCTCTGAGTGGTTCACAGTGACATGATTCTCAGTGTCTATGAGTGGTTCACACTGATGTGGTACTGAGTGTCTATGAGTCATTCACACTGAAGTGGTACTCAATGTCTATGAATGTTTCACAACGATTTGGTACACAGTGTCACTGAGTGATTCATAGCAATGTGCTACGGAGTGTCTATGAGTGGTTCACAGCGGTGTGGTACCCCGTGTCTATGAGTGGTTCACAGCGATGTGGTACTCAGTGTCTATGAGTGGTTCACAGCGATGTGGTACTCAGTGTCTATGAGTGGTTCACAGCGATGTAGTACATGTTGTCTATGAGTGGTTCATAGTGATGTGGTACTCCGTATCTATGAGTAGTTCACACTGATGTGCTACTCAGTGTCTATGAGTGGTTCACAGTGATGTGGTACTTACTGTATATGAGTGTTTCACAGCCCTGTCGTACTGTTTCTATGAGTGGTTCATAGTGATGTGGTACTCAGTGTCTATGAGTGGTTCACTGTGATGTGATACTCATTGTCTATGAGTGCTTCACAGTGATGTGGTACGCAGTGTTCATTAGTGGTTTACAGTGATGGGGTACTCAGTGTTTATGACTGGTTCACAGCAATGAGGTACTCAGTGTCTATGAGTGGTTCACAGTGATGTGGTACTCAGTGTGTATGAGTGGTTCACAGTGATGTGGTACTCAGTGTGTATGAGTGGTTCACAGTGATGTCGTACTCAGTGTCTGTAACATGAGGGTCCTTCTCGTTGGGGTTACTGTCCTGCCCAGTACCCTGCAGCCGGAAAGCCCCAAAGAAAATCACACAGAGAGCCTACATTAGGTTATTAACTGATTGGCCCATTATATCAAGCTTCTTACTAACTCCCATAAGTTATATTAACACATTGTTCCCATCCATTCCAGGCATATGGCTGGTACCTTTTCTCAGCTGGGACAGGGACATATGCTGCTTCCTTGGAGATCTGTTTCCCAGACATCCTCCTCGCCCTGCCTCTACTTCCTGTGTGGTGGACCAGCCTAACTTATTACCTGGCCAATCAGCATTCATTTAAAACATGATTGACAGAATACAAACACACTCTTGCACCAAGTGTCTATGAGTGGTTCACAGTGATGTGGTACTTACTGTATATGAGTTGTTCACAGCCCTGTCATACTTGTGTCTATGAGTGGTTCATAGTGATGTGGTACTCAGTGTCTATAAGTGGTTCACAGCGATGTGGTACTCAGTGTCTATGAGTGGTTCACAGTGATGTAGTATGCAGTGTTCATTAGTGGTTCACAGCGATGTGGTACTCAGTGTCTATGAGTGGTTCATACTGATGAGGTACTCAGTGTCTAAGAGTGGTTCACAATGATGTGGTACTCAGTGTCTATGAGTGCTTCACACTGAAGGGGTCCTCAGTGTCTATGAGTGGTTCACACTGCTGTGGTATTCACTGTCTATGAGTGGTTCACAGTGATGTAGTACTCAGTTTCTATGAGTGGTTCACTGCTGTGGTATTCACTGTCTATGAGTGGTTCACAGTGATGTAGTACTCAGTTTCTATGAGTGGTTCACATTGATGTGGTACCCAGTGTCCATGTGTTGTTTACAGTGATGTGGTACTCAGTGTCTATGACTGGTTCACATTGATGTGGTACTCAGTGTCTATGAGTGCTTCACAGCGATGTGGTATTCTGTGTCTCTGAGTGGTTCAGAGTGATGTGGTACTCAGTGTTCGTGAGGGTTCCAAGCGAAGCGGTACAAGTGTCTATGAGTGGTTCACAGCGAAATGGTACTCAGTGTCTATGAGTGGTTCAAAGTGATGTGGTACTCAGTGCCTATGAGTAGTTCACAGTGATGTGGTACGCAGTGTTTATTAGTGGTTTACAGTAATGGGGTACTCAGTTTCTATGACTGGTTCAAAGCAATGAGGTACTCAGTGTCTGAGAGTGGTTCACAGTGATGTGGTACTCAGTGTCTATGAGTTGTTCACAGCGATGTGGTACACATTGTCTCTGAGTGGTTCAGAGTGATGTGGTACTCAGTGTCTATGAGTGGATCACAGCCCTGTCGTACTGTGTCTGTGTGTTTCACAGTGATGTGGTACTCAGTGTCTATGAGTTATTCACAGCGATGTGGTACACTTTGTCTCTGAGTTTTTCACAGTGATGTGGTTCTCAGTGTCTATGAGTGGTTAACAGTGATGTGCTTTTCAGAGTCTATGATTGGTTCTCAGTGATGTGGATACTCAGTGTCTATGAATGGTTCACAACCTTGCGGTACACAGTGTCTATGAGTTGTTCACAGATATGCGGGACACAATGCCTATGAGTGGTTCACAGTGATATGGTACTCAGTGTCTATTAGTGGTTCACAGCAATGTGGTACTCAGTGTCTATGAGTGGGTCACAGCGATGTGGTACTCATTGTCTACGAGTGCTTCACAGCACTGTCGTACTGAGTCTGAGTGTTTCACACTAATGTGGTACTCAGTATGTATGAGTGGTTCACACTGAGGTGGTACTCAATATCTATGAGTGGTTCACAGTGTTTTGGTACCCAGGGTCTCTTAATGATTCATAGCAATGTGCTACAGAGTATCTAAGAGTGGTTCACAGTGATGTTGTATACAGTGTCTATGAGTGGTTCATAGCATGCCGTACTGTGTTTGAGTGGATCACAGTGATGTAGTACTCAGTGTCTATGAGTAGTTTAGAGTAATATACCCAGTGTCTATGTGTTGTTCACAGTGATGTGATACTCTTTGTCTATGACTTGTTCAGAGTGATGTGGTACTCACTGTCTATGAGTGCTTTACAGCGATGTGGTACACAGTGTCTATTCGTGGTTCACAGCACTATGGTACTAATTTTCTGTTTGTGGTTCACGGTGATGTGGTTCTCATTGTCTATGACTGGTTCTCAGTGATGTGGATACTCAGTACCAATGAGTGGTTCACAGCTTTGCAGTACACAGTGTTTATGAGTGGTTCACAGAGATGTGGTACACAGTGTCTATGAATACTTCACAGCAAAATGGTACTCGTGTCTATGAGTGGATCACAGCGATGTGTTACTGAGTATCTATGAGTGGTTCACAGCGATGTGGTACTCATTATCTATGAGTGCTTCAAAGCCCTGTAGTACTGTGTCTGAGTGTTTCACAGTGATGTGGTACACAGTGTCTATGAGTTGTTAAAAGTGATGTAGTAAACGTTGTCTCTGAGTGGTTCACAGTGACGTGGTTCTCAGTGTCTATGAGTGGTTCACACTGATGTGGTACTCAGTGTCTATGGGTGGTTCACACTGAAGTGGTACGCAATGTCTATCAATGATTCACAGTGATTAGGTACACAGTGTCACTGAGTGATTCATAGCAATGTGCTACGGAGTGTCTATGAGTGGTTCACAGCAGTGTGGTACCCCATGTCTATGAGTGGTTCACAGCGATGCAGGACACAGTGTCTATGAGTGGTTCACAGCGATGTGGTACTCAGTGCCTATGAGTGGTTCAGAGTGATGTGGTATGCAGTGTTCATTAGTGGTTTACAGTGATGGGGTACTCAGTGTCTATGACTGCTTCACAGCAATGAGGTACTCAGTGTCCATGAGTGGATCACAGTGATGTGGTGCTTACTGTATATGAGTGGTTCACAGCCCTGTCTTGCTGTGCCTATGAGTGGTTCATAGTGATGTGGTACTCAGTGTCTATGACTGGTTAACAGCGATGGGGTACTCAGTGTCTATGAGTTGTTCACAGCGATGAGGTACTCAATGTGTATGAGTGGTTCAGAGTGATGAGGTTTTCAGTGTCTATGAGTGATTCTCAGTGATGTGGTTCTCAGTGTCTATGAGTGGTTCATAGCCACGTAGTACACAATGTCTATGAATGGTTTACAGAGATGAGGTACTCAGTGTTTATGAGTGGTTCACAGTGATGTGATACACAGTGTCTGTGAGTGGTTCACTGCGATGTGGTACTAAATGTCTCTGTGTGGCTTACAGTGATGTGGTACACATGTCTATGAGTTGCTCACAGCGATATGGTACTCAGTGTCTATGAGTGGTTCACATTGACATGGTACTCTGTGTGATGAGTGGGTCTCAGTGATGTGGTACTCAGTGTTTATGGATCTTTCACAGTGATGTGGTACTCAATGTCTTTGAATGGTTCACATTGATTTGGTCCTCAGTCTCTATGAATGGTTCCTAGTGATATGGTACACAGTGTCTATGAGTGGTTCACAGCGATATGGTACTCAGTGCCCATGAGTGGTTCACACTAATGTGGTACTCAGTGTCTATGAGTGGTCCACACTGATGTTGTACACAGTGTCTATGAGTGGTTCACACTGATGTGGTACTCAGTGTGTATGAGTAGTTCACACTGATGTAGTACTCAATGTCTATGTGTGGTTCACAGCAATTTGGTACAGATTATTTCTGAGTGGTTCATAGCAATGTGCTGTCCAGTGTCTATGAGTGGTTCTCAGATGATGTACACACTGTTTATGAGTGGTTCACAGTGATGTTGTACGCATTGTTCATTAGTGGTTCACAGTGATGGGGAACTCAGTGTCTATTAGTGGTTCACAGCAATGAGGTACTCAGTGTCTGTGAGTGATGTGGTACTTACTGTGTATGAGTGGTTCACAGCCCTGTCATCCTGTGTCTGAGTGGTTCATAGTGATGTGGTACTCAGTGTCTATGAGTGGATCTCAGCGATGGGGAACTCAGTGTCTATGAGTGGTTCACAGTGATGACGTACTACTCAATGTGTATGAGTGGTTCAGAGTGATGAGATTTCAGTGTCTATGATTGGTTCTCAGTGATGTGGTACTCATTGTCTATGAGTGGTTCACAGCGATGTGGTACACAGTGTCTGTTAGTGGTTCACAGCGATATGGTACTCGGTGTCAGTGAGTGGTTCACACTGACCTTGTACTCAGTGTCTATGAGGGGTTCACAATGACGTGGTACTCAGTGTCTATGAGTGGTTCACAGTGATGTGGTACTCAGTGTCTATAAGTTGTTCACATTGATGTGGTATTCAGTGTCTATGAGTCTTTGTCAGTAACTTGGTACTCGGTGTTTATGCGTGGTTCACAGTTATATGGTACTCAGTGTCTATGAGTAGTTCATAGTGATGTGCTACTCACTGTCAATGAGTGGTTCACAGAGATGTAGTACTCAGTTTCTATGAGTGCTTCACAGTGATGTTGATCCCAGTGTCTATGTGTTGTTCACTGTGATGTGGTACTCAGTGTCTATGACTTGTTAACAGTGATGTGGTACTCAGTATCTCTGAGTCATTCTCAGTGATGTGGTACACAGTGTCTATGATTGGTTCACAGTGATGTCATACAAATTCTTTCTTAGTGGTTCACAGTGATGTGGTTTTCAGAGTCTATGAGTGGTTAACTGTGATGTCATACTCAGTGTCTATGAGTTGTTCACAGTAATGTGGTACTTACTGTATATAGTCGTTAACAGCCCTGTCATACTGTTCTATGAATAGTTCATAGTGATGTGGTACCCAGTGTCTATGAGTGGTTCACAATGATGTGGTACTCAGTGTCTATAAGTGGCTCACACTGTTGTGGTAGTCAATGTCTATGAGTGGTTCACAATGATGTAGTACTCAGTTTCTATGAGTGGTTCACTGCGATGTGGCACCCAGTGTCTATGTTTTGTTCACAGTGATGGGGTACTCAGTTTCTTTGATTGGTTCACTGTGATGTTGTACTTAGTGTGTATGAGTGGTTCACAGCGATGTGGTACTCAGGGTCTATGAGTGTTTCACAGCAATGTGGTGATCAGTGTCTATGAGTGGTTCACAACGATGTTCTACACAGTGTCTGTAAGTGGTTCACAGCGATATGGTACTCAGTGTGTGTTAGCAGTTCACACTGATGTTATACCCAGTGTCTATGAGGGGTTCACAATGATATTTTACTCAGTGTCTATGATGGGTTCAAAGCGATATGGTACTCAGTGTCTATGAGTTGTTCACATTGATGTGATACTCATATCTATGAGTGGGTCTCATTGATGTGGTACTCAGAGTTTATGCGTGGTTCACAGTAATATGGTACTCAGTGTCTATGAGTACTTCATAGTTATGTGGTACTCAGTGTCTATGAGTGGTTTACAGCGATTTGGACTCAATGTCTATGAATGGTTCACATTGATGTGGTACTCAGTGTCTATGAGTTGTTCACAGCGACGTTTTACACAGTGCTTCACACTGAAGTTTTACTCAGTGTCTATGAGTGTTTCACACTGATGTAGTTCTCAGTGTCTTTGAGTGGTTCACACTGTTGTGGTACTCAATATGTATGAGTGGTTCACAGAGATGTAGTACTCAGTTTCTATGAGTGGTTCACAGTGATGTGGTTCCCAGTGTCTATGTGTTGTTCACAGTGATGTGGTACTCAGTATCTATGACTGGTTTACAGTAATGTGGTACTCAGTGTTTATGAGTGGTTCCCAACGATGTCGTACACAGTGTCTATGAGTGCTTCACCGCGATGTCGTACTAATTCTCAGTGCTTCACAGTGATGTACTCAGTGTCTATGAGTGGTTCAAACTGATGTGGTACTCAGTGTCTATGAGTGGTTCACTGTAATGTGGTACTTACTGTATATGAATTGTTCACAGGCCTGTCGTTCTGTGTCTATGAATGGTTCATAATGATGTGGTACCCAGTGTCTATGAGTGGTTCACAAAGAAGTGATACACAGTGTCTATGAGTGGTTGACACTGATGGGGTCCTCAGTGTCTATGAGTGGTTCACAATCTTGTGGTACTCAATGTCTATGAGTGGTTCACAGTGATGTGGTACAAATTCTCTGTTAGTGGTTCACAATGATGTGGTACTCAGTGTCTATGAGTGTCATAGTGATGTGGTACTCATTGTTTATGACTGGTTCAGAGCCCTGTCATGCTGTGTCTATGAGTGGTTCACAGCGATATGGTAATCCGTGTCTATGAGTTGTTCACACTGATGTGGTACTCAGTGTCAATGTGTGGTTCTCACTGATGTGGTACTCATTGTCTATGAGTGGTTCAGAGTGATGTGCTTGTTAGTGTCTATGAATGGTTCACAGTGATGTGGTACTAAGTGTCCATGAGTGTTTCACAGCGATGTAGTACTCAGTGTCTATGAGTTGTTCACAGTGATGTGGTACAAGGGTCTATGAGTAGTTCACAGTGATGTGGTCTTAGTGTCTATAAATGTGTCACAAATATGTGGTACGCACTATCTATGAGTGGTTCATAGCGATGTGGTTTTCAGTGTTTATGAGTGGTTCACATTGATGTGGTACTCTTTGTCTATGAGTGGGACACAGTGATGTGGTACTCAGTGTTTATGAGTGGTTCTCACTGATGTGATACTCAGTGTCTATGAGTGGTTCACAGCCATGTCGTGCTGTGTCTATAAGTGGTTCACGTTGATGTGGTACTCAGTGTTTATTTATGGTTCACAGTGATGGGGTACTCAGTGTCTATGAGTGGTTCACAGTGATGTGGTAATCAGTATCTATGAGTGGTTCTCTGCGATGTGGTACTCAGTGTCTATGAGTGTTTCACAATATTGCCATACTCGGTGTCTATGGGTGGTGCACAGTGATGTGGTACTTACTGTCTATGAGTGGTTCAAGGAGATGTGCATTGCATTGTCAATGAGTGTTTCACTGAGATGTGGTACTCAGTGTCTATAAGTGGTTCCAGTAATGTGCTTTTCACTGCCTATGAGGAGTTCACAGTGATGCGGGGCTCAGTGTCTATCAGTGGTTCACATTGATGTGGTACTCAGTGTCTACGAGTGGGTCACAGTAATGTGGTAGTGAGTGTCTATCAGTGGTTCACAGTGAAGTGGTTCTCACTGTCTATGAGTGGTTCACAGTTGTGGTACTCAGTGTCTATGATTGGGTCACAGTGATGTGGTACTCAGTATCTATGAGTGGTACAGAGTGATGTGGTACACAGTGTCTATTAGTGGTTCATAGCAATGTGGTTCACAGTGTCTGTGTGTGCTTCAAACCGATTGGTACACAGTGTCGAAGATTGGTTCCCAGCGATGTGGTACACAGTGTCTATGAGTAGATCAGAGTGATGAGGTACGCAGTGTGTTTGTGGTTCACAGCAATGTTGTACTCAGTGTTTATGGGTGGTTCACATTGATGTGGTACTCAGTGTCTCTGAGTGGTTCACAGTGATGCGGAACTCCATGTGTATGAGTGGTTCACAGTGATGTGGTATTCATTGAGTGTGAGTGGTTCACAACGGTGTGGTATTCAGTGTCTAGGAGTTTTTCACAGCCATGTGATACTCAGTATCTATGAGTGGCTACAGCGATGTGGTACGCAGTGTCTATGATTGGTTCACAGTAATGTGGTACTCAGTGTCTATGAGTGGCACACAGTAATGATGTACACAGTGTCTATTCGTGGTTCACAGCGATGTGGTACAGAGTGTCTGTGTGTGGTTCACAGCCATATCATACTCAATATGGAGGAGTGGTTGATAGCAATGTGGTACACAGTGTCTATAAGTGGGTCACAGTAATGTGGTACTCAGTGTGTGTGTGGTTCACATTGTTGTGGTACTCACTGTCTATGAGTGGTTAACAGCCCTGTCATGCTGTGTCTATGAGTGGTTCACAGCGATGTGGTACTCAGTGTCTATGAGTGGTTTACACTGATGTGGTACTCTGTCTCTGTGAGTGGTTCACATCCATGTCATGCTGTGTCTATGAGTGGTTCACACTGAAGTGGTACTCAGTGTCTATGAGTCTTTCTCACTGATGTGGTACACAGTGTCTATGAGTGGTTCACAGTGATGTGGTACTTAGTGTCTATGAGTGGTTCTCAGAAATGTGCTTTTCAGTGTCTATGTGTGTGTCACAGTAATATGGTACACAGTGTCTCTGTGTGGTTCACAGCGATGTGTTACTCAGTGTCTATGAGTGGTTCACTGCGATGTGGTACACAGTGTCTATTAGTGGATCACAGTGATGTGGTACACAGTGTCTATGAGTGGTTCACAGTGATGTAGTACTCAGTATGTATGAGTCGGTCAGAGTGATATGGTACTCAGTCTCTGTGTGTGGGTCACAGCAATGTGTTACACAGTGTCTATGAGTGGTTCACTGCGATCTGGTACTAAGTGTCTATGAGTGGGTCACAGTGATGTGATAATCAGTTTCTATGAGTGGTTCACAGTGATGTGGTACACAGTGTCTGTGTGTGCTTCACAGTGATGTGGTACACAGTGTCGAGGATTGGTTCACAGTGATTTGGTACACAGTGTCTATGAGTGGATCACAGTGATGAGGTACTCAGTGTTGTGTGGTTCACAGCAATGTGTCACTCAGTGGATCACAGTGATGAGGTACTCAGTGTTGTGTGGTTAACAGCAATGTGTCAGTCAGTGTCTATGAGTGGGTAACAGTGATGTGGTCCTCAGTGTCTAGGTGTTGTTCACACTGATGGGGTACTCAGTGTCTATGTGTGGTTCTCACTAATGTGGTAATCAGTGTCTATGAGTGGTTCACAGTGATGTGGTAATTACTGTCATATGAGTGGTACACAGTTATGTGCTTTTCAGTGTCTATTAGTGGTTGACAGTGATGTGGTACTCAGTGTCTGTGTTGGTTCACAGCGATGTGTTAACAGTGTCTATGAGTGGTTCACTGTGATGTTGTACTCAGTGTATATGAGTGGGACACAATGATGTGGTACTAAGTGTCTATGAGTGGGACACATTGATGTGGTACTCAGGGTATATGAGTGAGTCACAGTGATGTGGTACTCATAGTTTATGGCTGTTTCACCGTCCTGTTGTGCTGTGTCTATGACTATTTCACAGCGATATGGTACTCAGTGTCTTTGAGTGGTTCACAGTGATGTGGTACTCAGTGTTTATGAGTGTGTCACAGTGGTGTGGTACTCATTGTTTATGAGTGGTTCACAGCCCTGTCATGCTGAGTCTATGAGTGTTTCACAGCGATATGGTACTCAGTGTCTACGAGTCCTTCAAACTGATGTGGTAGTCAGTGTCTATGTGTGGTTCTCACTGATGTGGTTCTCAGTGTCGATAACTGGTTCACAGTGAAGTGGTACTCAGTGTCTATGAGTGGTTCACAGTGATGTGGTAGGTACTGTCTATGAGTGGTTCACAGTGATGTGCTTTTCAGTGTCTATGAGTGGTTCACAATGATGTGGTACTCAGTGTCTATGAGTCTTTCACAGCCCTGTCATACCGTGTCTATCAGTGTTTCACAGTGATGTGGTAATCAATGTCTATGAGTGGTTCACAGTGATGTGGTACTCAGTGTCTATGAGTGGTTCACACTGATGTGGTCCTCAGTGTAAATGAGTGGTTCACAGCGATGTGTTACTCAGTGTCTATTAGTGGTTCACAGTGATGTGGTACTTACTGTCTATGTGTGGTTCACAGTGATTTGCTTTTCAGTGTCTATAAGTGTTTCAGAGTGATTTGATACTCAGTGTCTATGAGAGTTCACATTGATATGTTTCTCAGTGTCTATTAGTGGTTCACAGTATGTGGTACTCAGTGTGTTTGAGTGGTTCAACAGGATGTAGTACTCAGTGACTATGAGTGGTTCACCTTGATGCGGTACTCATTTTCTATGAGTGTTTCCCAGTGATGTGGTATTTAGTGTCTATGAGTGGATCACAGCGATGTGGTACTCAGTGTCTATGAGATTTTCAAAGCGAAATGGTAATCAGTGTCTATGATTGGTTCACATTGATATGGTACTCAGTGTCTATGAGTGGTTCACAGAGATGTGGTATGCAGTTTCTATGAATGGTTCCCACTGGTGTGGTACTTAGTATATATAAGTGGTTCACACTGATGTGGTACTCAGTGTCTATGAGTGGTTAGCAGTGTTGTGTACTTAGTGTCTATGAGTGGTTCACATTGATGTCGTATTCAGTGTCTATGAGTGGTTCACAGCAATGTGGTACTCAAATCTTTGAGTGGTTTACTCTGTTGCGAACACAGTGTCTATGAGTGGTTCACAGCGATGTATTACTTTGTGTTCATTAGTGGTTTGTAGCAATGTTATACTCAGTGTCTATGAGTGGTTCACTGTGACGTGGTACTCAGTGTCTATATGTGGTTCACAGTGATGTGGTACTCAGTGTCTATGAGTGGTTCACAGCGTTTTGGAACTCAGTGTCTATTTATGGTTCACAGTGATGTGGTTCTCAGTGTCTATGAGTGGTTCACAGTGATGTGGTACACAGTGTCTGTGAGTGGTACCCACTGATGTGGTACTAAGTGTCTATTAATGATTCACACTGATGTGGTACTCAGTGTCTATGAGTGGTTAGCAGTGTTGTGTACTCAGTGTCTATGAGTGGTTCACAGCGATTTGATTCTCAGTGTCTATTTATGATTCACAGTGATGTGGTTCTCAGTGTCTATGAGTGATTCACACTGATGTTGTACTTAATATCTATGAGTGGTTCAGAGTTATGTGGTACTTAGTATCTATTAATGGTTCACAGTGATGTGGTACTCAGTGTCTATGAGAAAATCACAGCAATGTGGTACTCAGTGTCTTTGAATGGTTCACAGCCATATGGTAGTAAGTGTTGATGCGTTTTTCACAGCGGTGTGGTGCTCATTGTCTCTGAGTGGCACACAGTGATGTGGTACTCAGTGTCTATGAGTGGTTCAAGCTGATGTCATCCTCAGTGTGAATTAGTGGTTCACAGTGATGTGGTACTCAATGTCGGTGAGTCGTTCAGGGTGATGTATTATTTAGTGTTCATAAGTTTTTCTCAGTAATCTTGTACTCAGTGTCTATGAGTGGTTCACCCTGATTTGGTACTCATTGTCTATGAGTGTTTCACAGTATTATGGTACTCAGTGTCTATGAGTGCTTCACAGTGATGTCGTACTCAGTGTCTATGATTGGTTCAGAGTGATGTGGTACTCAGTGTCTATGAGTGCTAAAAGCCTTGTCGTACTGTGTCTATGAGTCGTTCACATTGATATGGTTCTCAGTGTCTATGAGTGGGTAACAGTGATGTGGTACTCAATGTCCATGACTGGTTCACTCTGATGTGGTACTCAGTGTCTATTAGTAGTTCACAGCGATGTGGTACTCAGTGTCTATGAGTGGTTCACAGCGATTTGGTTCTCAGTGTCTATTTATGGTTCACAGTTATGTGGTTCCCAGTGTCTATGAGTGGTTCACAGTGATGTGGTACACAGTGTCTGTGAGTTGTTCACACTGATGTGGTACTAAGTGTATATGAGTGATTCACATTGATGTGGTACTTAATATCTATGAGAGATTCACAGTGATGTGCTACTCAGTGTCTAAGAGTAGTTCACAGTGATATGGTACTCACTGTCTGTGAGTGGTTCACAGTGATGTATTATTCAGTGTCTATAAGTTTTTCTCATCGATCTTGTACTCAGTGTCTATGAGTGGTTCATCCTGATTTGGTACTCATTGTCTGTGACTGTTTCACAATGATGTAGTACTCAGTGTCTATGAGTTGTTCACAGCGATGTGGTACTCAGTGTCTATGAGAGGTTCACAGCTATATAGTACACAGTGTCTGAGTGGTTCACAGTGATGTGGTACTTAGTGTCTATGAGTGGTTCACATTGATATGGTTCTCAATGTCTATGAGTGTGTAACAGGGATGTGGTATTCTATGTCTATGACTGGATTACTATGATGTGGTACACAGTGTCTATTAGTGGTTCACATTGATGTGGTACTCAGTGTTTTTGAGTGGCTCACAAGGTTGTGGGACTCATTGTCTATGAGTGGTTCACAGCTATATAGTACACAGTGTCTATGAGTGGTTCACAGTGATGTGGTACTTAGTGTCTATGAGTGGTTCACACTGATGTGGTACTCACTGTCTGTGAGTGGTTCACAGTGATGTATTATTCAGTGTCTATAAGTTTTTCTCAGCGATCTTGTACTCAGTTTCTATGAGTGGTTCACCCTGATATGTTACTCATTGTCTATGAGTGTTTCACAGTGATGTGGTATTCAGTGTCTATGAGATTTCAAAGCAATGTGGTACACAGTGTGTATGATTGGTTCACAGCTATATGGTACCCAGTGTCTATGAGAGGGACACAGTGGTTTGATACTCAGTGTCTATGAATGGTTCACAGTGATATGGTACTCAGTGTCTATGAGTGGTTCACAGTGATGTGGTACTTAGTTTCCATGAATAGTTCACAATGATGTGGTACACAGTGTCTATGAGTAGTTAACAGTGATGTGTACTTAGTATCTAGGAGTGGTTCACGTTGATGTGGTACTCAGTGTCTTATGAGTGGTTCACAGCCCTGTCGTACTGTGTCTATAAGTGTTTCACAGTGATGTGGTACAAATTGTCTAGGTGTGATTCACAGTGCTGTGGTACTCAGTGTTTATGAGTCGTTCAGATTGATGTTGTACTCAGTGTCTATGAGTGCTAAAAGCCTTGTCATACTGTGTCTATAAGCGGATCACATTGATATGGTTCTCTGTGTCCATGAGTGGGTAACAGTGATGTGGTACTCAGTGTCTGTGACTGGTTCATTCTGGTGTAGTACTCAGTGTCTATTAGTGGTTCACAGTGATGTGGTACTCAGTGTCTATGAGTGGTTCACAGCGATGTGGCACTCAGTGTCTATGAGTGGTTCACAGCGATTTGGTTCTCAGTGTCTATGGTTCACAGTGATGTGGTTCTCAGTGTCTATGAGTGGTACACAGTGATGTGGTACACAGTGTCTGCGATTGGTTGACACTGATGTGATACTAAGTGTCTATGAGTGATTCACACTGATGTGGAACTTAATATCTATGAGTGGTTCACAGTTATGTGGTACTTAGTATCTATGAATAGTTCACAGTGATGTGGTACTCAGTGTCTATGAGTGAATCACAGCGATGTGGGACACAGTGTCTATGAGTGGTTCACAGTGATGTGGTACTCAGTGTCTATGAGTGGTTCACAGCCATGTGGTAGTCAGTGTCGATGCGTTTTTCACAGCAGTGTGGTGCTCATGGTCTCTGAGTGGCTCACAGTGATGTGGTACTCAGTGTCTATGAGTGGTTCACACTGATGTGGTACTCAGTGTCTATAAGTGGTTCACAGTGATGTGGTTCTCAGTGTCTATGAGTGGTTCACAATTTGTGCTTTTCAGTGTCTATGAGTGGTTCAAAGCAATATGGTACTCATGTCTATGAGTGGTTCACTGTGCTGTGGTACTTAGTGTCTATGAGTGGTTCATAGTGATGTGGTACTCTGTGTCAATGAGTGGTTCACAGCAATGTGGTACTCAGTATCTATGAGTATTTTAAAGCCATGTGTTTATCAGTGTCTATGATTGGTTCACAGTGATTTTCTACTCAGTGTCTATGAGGGGTTAACAGCGATTTGGTACTCAGTGTCTATGAATGGTTCACAGTGATATGGTAGTCAGTGTCTATGAGTAGTTCACAGTGATGTGGTATGCAGTTTCTATGAATGATTCACACTGATTTGTTACTCAGTGTCTAAGAATGGTTCACACTGATGTGGTACTCAGTGTCTATGAGTAGTTAACAAAGATGTGGTACTTACTGTCTATGGGTGGTTCACATTGATATGATACTCAGTGTTTTTGAGTGGTTCACAGCCTTGTCGTACTGTGTCTATGAGTGTTTCACAGTGATTGGTACTCAGTGTCTACTTATGGTTCACAGCGATGTGGTACTCAGTGTCTATGAGTAGTTCAGAGTGAAGTGGAACATAGTGGCTGTGGGTGGTTCACAGTTATGTGGTTCTCATGGTCTATGAGTGGTTCACAATGATGTGGTAATCAGTGTCTATGAGGGGTTCACAGCGATGTGGTACTCAATGACTATGAGTGGTTAACAGNNACGTGGTACTCAGTGTCTATGAGAGGTTCACAGCAAAATGGTACACAGTGTCTATGAGTGCTTCACAGCGATGTGGCACTCCGTGTCCATGAGTGATTCACAGTGATGTGGTATACAGCATATCTGAGTGGTTCACAGTGATGTGGTACTCAGTGTGTATGAGTGATTCACAGCATGTGGTACACTGTGTCTATGAGTGGCACATAGTGATGTGGTACATAGTGTCTATGAGTGGTTCACAGCCATGTGGTACTCAGTGTCCATGAGTTTTTCACAGTGGTGTGATACTCATTGTCTCTGAGTGGCTCATAGTGATGTGGTACTCAATGTCTATGAATGGTTCACACTGATGTGGTACTCAGTGTCTATGAGTGGTTCACACTGATGTGGTACGCAGTGTCTATGAGTGGTACTCAATGATGTTGTAATCAATGTCGATGAGTTTTTCAAAGAGTTGTGGTACTCAGTGTCCATGAGTTGTTCACACTGATGTGGTACGCAGTGTCTATGAGTGATTCTCATCCATATGGTACTCAAAGTCAATGAGTTTTTCACAGCAGTTTGGTACTGTCTATGAGTTGTTTACACTGATGTGGTATGCATTGTCTATGAGTGGTTCACACTGATGTGGTACTCAGTGTCTAAGAGGGGTTCACAGTGATGTGATACTCAGTGTCTGTGAGTATTTCACACTGAAGTGCTACTCAGTGTCTATGAGTGGTTCACAGTGATGTGTTACATAGTGTGTATGAGTGGTTCACAGAAATGTGGTACGCAGTGTCTATGAGTGGTTCACAGCGATGTGGTACTCAGTGTCTATGAGTTTTTCAAAGCCATGTGGTACTCAGTGTCTATGATTGGTTTACAGTGATATGGTACTCAGTGTCTATGAGGGGTTCACACTGATTCATTACTCAGTGTCTAAGTGTGGTTCACTCTGATGTGGTATTCAGTGTCTGTGAGTGGTTAACAGTGTTGTGGTACTTACTGTCTACGAGTGGTTCACATTGATATGATACTGAGTGTTTATGAATGGTTCACAGCCTTGTCGTAATATGTCTATGAGTGTTTCACAGTGATGTGGTACTCAATGTCTATGAGTGGTACTCAGTGTCTGTGAGTGATTCACACTGATGTGGTTTTCAGGGTCTGTGAGTGGTTCACAGTGATGTGGTACTTAGTGTCTATGAGTGGTTCACAGTAATGTGTTACTCAGTGTCTATGAATGGTTCCCATTCCGGTTCTAGTGTTTCTCTGAGTGGTTCATAATGATGTGGTACATAGTATCTATGAGTGGTTCAGAGTGATGGGGTATTCTGTGTCTATGTGTGGTTCACAGCGATGTGGTACTCACTGTCTGTGAGTGGTTCACAGCGATGTGGTACTCGATGTTTATGAGTGGTCAACAGGGACGTGGTTCTCTGTGTCTATGAGAGGTTCACAGTGATGTGGTACACAGTGTCTATGAGTGGTTCACACAGATGTGGTACTCTATGTCAATGAGTGATTCACAGCATGTGGTACACAGTGTCTATGAGTGGTTCACAGTGATGTGGTACTCAGTGTCTATGAGTGATTCACAGCACGTGGTACACAGTGTCTATGAGTGGTTCATAGTGATGTGGTACACAGTGTCTAGGAGTGGTTCACAGGCTTGTGGTACCCATTGTCGATGAGTTTTTCACAGCGGTGTGGTACTCATTGTTTCAGAGTGCCTCACAGTGATGTGGTACTCAATGTCTCTGAGTGGTTCACACTGATGTGGTATGCTGTGTTTATGTGTCATTCTCAGTGATGCAGTAATCAATATCGATGAGTTTTTCACAGCGGTTTGGTACTCAGTGTCTATGAGTTGTTTACAGTGATGTGGTATGCAGTGTCTATGAGTAGTTCACAGTGATGTGGTACTCAGTGTCTGGGAGTCGTTCACATTGATGTATTATTCAGTGTCTATAAGTTTTTCACAGTGATATTGTAATCAGTGTCTATGAGTGGTTCCCCCTGATGTGGTACTCATTGTCTATGTGTTATTCACAGTGATGTGGTACTCAGTGTGTATGAGTGCTTCACAGTGATGTCATACTCAGTGTCTATGAGTGGGTAATAGTAATGTGATACCCAGTGTCGATGACTGGTTCACTATAATGTGGTACTCAGTGTCTATTAGTGGTTCACCGTGATGTGATACTCAGTGTCTTTGAGTAACTCACACGGATGTGGGACTCAGTGTCTATGAGTGGTTCTAAGTGATGTGGTACTCAGTTTCTATGAGTGCTTCACAGTGATGTGGTACTTAGTGTCTAGGAGTGGTTCACAGTGATATGTGCTTTGTGTCTATGAGTTGTTCACAGTGATGTGGCACTAAGTGTATACGAGTGGTTCACAGAGATGTGGGACTCAGTGTCTATGAGTGGTTCACAGCGATGTGGTATTCAGTGTCTATGAGTGGTTTTCACTGATGCGGTACACAGTATCTATGAGTGGTTCACAGCGATATATTACACTGTGTCCATTAGTGGTTCACAGCAATGTGATACTCAGTGTCTATGAGTGGTTCATAGTGATGTTTTACTCAATGTCTATGAGTGCTTCACAGTTTGTGCTTTCCAGTGCCTATGAGTGGTTCAAAGCAATATGGTACTCAGTGTCTATTTATGGTTCACAGTGACGGGGTACTCGGTGTCTTTGAGTGGTCACAGTGATGTGGACACAGTGTCTGTGAGTGGTTCACACTGATGTGGTACTCAGTGTCTATGAGTGATTCATACTGATGTGGGACTCAGTGTCTATGAGTGGTTCACAGTGAAGTGGTACTTAGTGTGTATGAGTGTTTCACAGTGATGTGGTACTCAGTTTCTATGAGTTATTCACAGTGATGTGGTACACAGTGTCGATGAGTGGTTCATAGCGATGTGGTACTCTGTGTCTATGAGTGGTTCACAGCCATGTGGTACTCAATGTCAAGTTTTTCACAGCAGTGTGGTACTCATTGTCCCTGAGTGGCTCACAGTGATGTGATACTCAGTGTCTATGAGTGGTTCACACTGATGTGGTACTCAGTGTCTAAGAGTGGTTCACAGTGGTGTGGTACTCAGTTTCTGAGAGTGGTCAACAGTATTGTATTATTCAGTGTCTATAAGTTTTTCACAGCGATCTTGCACTCAGTGTCTATGAGTGATTCACAGCAATGTGGTACACAGTATCTATGAGTGTTTCATAGTGATATGGTATTCAGTGTCTATATGTGCTTCACAGTGATGTCGTACTCAGTGTCTATGAGTGGTTAAGAGTGATGTGGTACTCAGTGTCTCTGAGTGTTAAAAGCCTTATCGTACTGTGTCTATGAGTGGTTCACATTGATATGGTTCTCAGTTTCTATGAGTGGGTAACAGTGATGTGGTACTCAGTGTCTATGACTGGTTCACTGTGATGTGGTACTCAGTGGCCATTAGTGTTTCACAATAATGTGGTACTCAGTGTCTTTGAGTGGCTCACACAGATGTGCGACTAAGTGTCTATGAGTGGTTCACAGTGATGTTGTACTCAGTGTCTATGAGTGGTTCACAGTGATGTGGTACTTAGTGTCTATGAATGGTTCATAGTGATGTGGTACTCAGTGTCTATGAGTGGTTCACAGGGATGTGGTACTCAGTGTCTATGAGATTTTCCAAGCCATGTGGTACTCAGTGTCTATGATTGGTACACAGCGATGTGGTACTCAGTGTCTGTGAGTGATTCACAGCAATATGGTCCTCAGTGTCTATGAGTGGTTCAGAGTGATGTGGTACTCAATGTCTATAAGTGCTAAAAGCCTTGTCGTACTGTGTCTATGAGTGGTTCACATTGATATGGTTCTCAGTGTCTATGAGTGGTTCACATTGATATGGTTCTCAGTGTCTATGAGTGTGTAACAGTTTACAGTGATGTTTTACTCAGTGTCTATGAGTGGTTCACAGTTTGTGCTTTTCAGTGTCTATGAGTGGTTCAAAGCAGTATGGTACTCATGTCTATGAGTGGTTGACAGTGCTGTGGTTCTCAGGGTCTATGAGTGGTTCACACTGATGTGGTACTCAGTGTCTATGAGTGTTTCACATTGATGTGGTACTTAGTGTCTATGTGTGGTTCACAGTGATGTGGTACTCAGTGTCTATGAATGGTTCACAGTCCTGTTCTAGTTTGTGTGTAAGTGGTTCATAGTGATGTGGTACATAGTATCTATGAGTGGTTCACAGTGATGTGTTATTCAGTGTCTATGTGTGGTTCACAGCGATGTGGTACTCACTGTCTGTGAGTGGTTCACAGCGATGTGGTACTCCATGTCTATGAGTAGTTAACAGCGACGTGGTACTCAGTGTCTATGAGAGGTTCACAGCGATGTTGTACACAGTGTCTATGAGTGGTTCACAGTGATGTGGTACTCAGTGTGTATGAGTGATTCACAGCATGTGGTACACAGTGTCTATGAGTGGTTCATAGTGATGTGGTACACAGTGTCTATGAGTGGTTCACAGCCATGTGGTACTCAGTGTCAATGAGTTTTTCACAGCAGTGTGGTACTCTTTTTCTCTGAGTGACTCACAATTTTGTGGTACTCAATGTCTATGAATGGTTCACACTGATGTGGTACTCAGTGTCTATGAGTGGTTCACACTGATACGGTACAAAGTGTCTATGAGTGGTTCTCAGCGATGTGGTAATCAATGTCGATGAGTTTTTTTACAGCGTTGTGGTACTCAGTGTCCATGAGTTGTTCACACTGATGTGGTACGCAGTGTCTATGAGTGATTCTCAGAGATATGGTACTCAAAGCCGATGAGTTTTTCACAGCGGTTTGGTACTCATTGTCTATGAGTTGTTTACACTGATGTGGTATGCAGTGTCTATGAGTGGTTCACACTGATGTGGTACTCAGTATCTAAGAGTGGTTCACAGTGATGTGGTACTCAGTGTCTGTGAGTGGTTCACATTGATGTATTTTCAGTGTCTATAAGTTTTTCATAGCAATCTTGTACTCAGTGTCTATGAGTGGTTCATCCTGATGTGGTACTCATTGTCTATGTATGTTTCACAGTGATGTGGTACTCAGTGTGTATGAGTGCTTCATAGTGATGTCGTACTCAGTGTCTATGAGTGGGTAACAGTGATATGGTACTCAGTGTCGATGACTGGTTCACTGTAATGTGGCACTCAGTGTCTATTAGTGGTTCACCGTGATGTGGTACTCAGTGTCTTTGAGTAACCTACATGGATGTGGGACTCAGTGTCTATAAGTGGTTCTAAGCGATGTGGTACTCAGTTTCTATGAGTGCTTCACAGTGTTGTGGTATTTAGTGTCTATGAGTGGTCCACAGTGATGTGGTACTTATTGTCTATGAGTGGTTCACAGTTATGTGGTTCTCAGTGTCTATGAGTGGTTCACAGAGATGTGGGACTCAGTGTCTATGAGTGGTTTTCATTGATGCGGTATACAGTGTCTATGAGTGGTTCACAGTGTTGTATTACACCGTGTCCATTAGTGGTTTACAGTGATGTAATACTCAGTGTCTGTGAGTGGTTCACAGTTTTTGCTTTTCAGTGTCTATGAGTGGTTCAAAGCAACATGGTACTCATGTCTATGAGTGGTTCACAGTGATGTTTTACTCAGTGTCTATGAGTGGTTCAAAGCAATATGGTACTCAGTGTCTATTTATGGTTCACAGTGATATGGTACTCAGTATCTGTGAGTGGTTCACACTGATGTGGTACTCAGTGTCTATGAGTGGTTCACACTGATGTGGTACTCAGTGTTTATGAGTGGTTCACATTGATGTAGTACTCAGTGTCTATGAGTGGTTCACAGTGATTTGGTAGTCAGTATTTATGAGTGTTTCACAATGATGTGGTACTTACTGTCTATGAGCGGTTCACTGTGATGTGCTTTTCAGTGTCTATGGCTGGTTCCCAGTGAATTGGTACTCAGTGTCTATGAGTGGTTCACACTGATGTGGTTCTCAGTGTCTCTGAGTGGTTCACAGCGATGTGGTACTCAGTGTCTATGAGATTTTCACAGCGATGTGGTACTCAGTGTCTATGAGTGGTTCACAGCGATGTGGTACTCAGTGTCTATGAGTGGTTCACACTAATATGGTACTCAATGTCTATGCGCGTTTCACACTTATATCATACTCAGTGTCTATGAGTGGTTCACAGCGATGTGGTACTCATGTCTATGAGTGGTTCACACTAATGTGGTACTCAATGTCTATGCGCGTTTCACACTTATATCATACTCAGTGTCTATGTGTGGTTCACAGTGATGTGGTTATCAGTGTCCAAGACTGGTTCACAGTGGTGTGGTACTCATTGTCTATGAGTGGTTCACCCTGATGTGGTACAAAACTCTGAAGGTTGCTATGCCTCTTCCTGTCATGTGATCTTATTTAATCTTATCTAATATTTGTAATGACACTTTCTGGGTTATTTTAGCTTATGGCTTTTTTTGGAAACCTGCGCTGCCTGGGCTCCACACAAATAATTTGTCTATCTTGTCAGCTGATACTACAATGCTTTTATTACTAATAGTGATTCTGATGGAATTCAGAAATGGTACAATTTGAGAAACCTCACAATAAGACTAAAATCAAATGAGTTTTCCTGGGTACAAATTTTTATTCTCCTTTCCCTTCTGCATGACAGGTACTATCTTAAATCTCACAAATCACTCAGACTTATGCTTCTGTTCTTTCTCAGCCAGGAGCCACTAAGTCATTTTATACACCAAATGTTTACCAAATCAATTGGGCAGGAGAATAATAAGGTTTCTTGTCTCCCTGTCTTGCTGAATCACAGGAATGCCAAGCCAATTAGCTGATAGAATATTAATATTATTAGGTACCGCTTCCCTTCTTTGAGACTATGCACAGCCAGTTCTGCAGAATAGAAGTCAAGTTTACTCTACCTATGTGTGGAATTGACTTAAGTATGATCGCTATCACATACAAGCTTGAGAAAGAGACTGGTTGTCATTGTAATTTTCTCCTCTTTGAAATAAAACAGCAGCATCTGGTGGCCTCCCAAACATGGCCAAATTACTTTTCTGCTCCAGGTAAGATGATGTGAGGCTACAGGAGGTGAGATAAGATTAGATGAGGCAAGGTGAGACAGAACAAGAACTGTGAGATTGTAGGTGAACATCTCTGACCCCAAGGCCCTCCCTTTGTCACTCATGAGCAGCTGGCATGCCCCATTTCTCCTGGGCTGAGCTAAAATTCTGCAATGTGCCACCCCCAATGTTCAGATTCTCCACAATGTTCATCCTGCTTGAGATTCACCAGACATTTCCCTCCAAAGCAACATCCCACCACATAGTGCCAGCCTTTAAATGAGTCATAGCCAACACATCCAATCATAAATGGCATGTGAGGCTTTAGTCTGTCCTGATGCATTCTGGCCCAATGTGCATTTGGGCAAAGACTCTTAACATCCCTATCTATGCTGTTCTTCCTGCTTGGAACATTGAGCATGCTCAGACTAGAGGACCTTAAGGAACTGCTGAGGGGTTGTGGAAGAGGTCTGTGAGTTTTTCACCAGGGTGAGAGCCATGGTGCCCAGGCTTGTGGTGTCTGAAGGGTAGGCCCCACAAGTGGAAGATGCTATATCTTCTTAGTTTGGGCTTCTGCACGGTCCTGGTTCTTGGGAGGCTGAGGTGAAGTCTAAGCAGCCTTCTTGGCATCAGTCTCCCCTTAGAGCAACTTCAGCGAGGGCCAGGGCAGTTTTCTCAGAGGCTGGTGACTCCACACATTCCAAGTTCTCATGAGACCAAAATGCCTGCTGTGAAGATCCAGGATGGTGGGATGCAACTGTGAAAGGATTGTTACAGACTTTCATCCAAATTTTGTATTTGTGAGCTCAATATTGTCCATATTTCCTTATATCATATTAATTCCTATGGGATCTGCAATATTGTCTTTCTCATTCAATGTCGGAGTAACTTTAATACTCTTTCATTTTACTTTGGTCATGTTGCTAGAGATTTATCAGTGTGTTATACACATATGTGTTTTTCTTCCTTTCATGTTTATTTTCAATTTATTAAATTTTAAAACTTGATTAGGGACTTCTTATTCAATTTCTTTTTAGTCTTCATATAAAAATTGATGTAACAGATTACAAATCTACTTAAGTCAGGTATTAAGTATTTCATACCTATAATTCATGCCCTTCAGAAACAGGATTCCATGAGTTTAAGAACAGTATGGGCTACACAAGAAGTTTTGGATACCGTGGGCCATGAGAATGTGAGATCTTATTGTAGAACATGCAAACAAAATTCAAATGTATTCACTTTCATATAAAATCATTTAATGTATATTTTTTCTAATAATTGTTTAACTTTAATCCAAACATTTTGTTATATTTTATTTTCACATTAATTTAAAAAGACTTTAATTTTCACTATGAATCTCTCTTTTAAACTATTGATTATTTTAAGAATGCAATGTCTTTTCATGGCTGCGGGTCCTTGGTGAGTGCCACAGCTTCAGATCCACCCGCCCAACTGGACTGGTAAGACCAACCTCTAGCCCCCAGGCTCTCTGCTCAATTGGGAGGCCCCCTCCCACCCCCCGGCTTTTCTGTGTCCCACACCCCAAGAGTGTCCCTGGGCAAAGCTCCTCTTTGACGGCACCCGGGTTCCCCACAGGAATTGGCCTGTGGCAGGGCTGGGTCCTTGGACAAGGGCAGGTCCAGCATAAACCTGCAGGGCTCCAGCAGAGAAGCCAGCCTTTTTCATGGTGGTGGGTCCTTGGTGAGTGCCACAGCTTCAGATCCACCCGCCCAACTAGACTGGTAAGAACAACCTCTAGCCCCCAGACCCTCTGCTCAATTGGGAGACCCCCTCTCCACCTCCCCCGG
>JAQHUG010000689.1:81430-96183 GCA_028555095.1 Dicrostonyx torquatus | reverse complement strand
ACTCCTCTTTTAGGGTTTGGGATATCTCGCTAAGGATGGAGTTTTTTTAAATATATTTATTTATTGTGTATACAATATTCTGTCTGTGTATATATATGCCTGCAGGCCAGAAGAGGGCACCAGACCCCATTACAGATGGTTGTGAGCCACCATGTGGTTGCTGGGAATCGAACTCAGGACCTTTGGAAGAGCAGGCAATGCTCTTAACCACTGAGCCATCTCTCCAGCCCCCACAGGCCACATGTGGGGAACATGGCTTTCTGCTGAGATTCACAGCTACCTGGTGAGAGCACACAGCACCTGCTGAAGGGCAAGGGCACCTGCTCAGCCACAGAATATCTGCAGAATATCAGGGCTGTCTAAAAAAGACATAGGACACCTGCAGAAGGGCCGGGTCACTTCCTGAGGGCATAGGACACCTGCAGAGGGGCAAGGTCTCCTCCTGAGCACCATAGTCAACTGTTGACAGCACAGGACACCTGCAGAAGATCATGGCCACCTGCTAAGACCCAGGACAGCTGCAGATTGACAGAGTCACATGTTGAAGGCCGGGATATCCACAGAATGAGAGTCAACTACTGAGGGCAAAGAATAACTGCTAAAGATGCAGGTCACCTGCTCAGGGACAGCATCACCTACTGAGGACCAGGGTCACATACTGAAGACAGGGTCACCTACTAAAGGTCAGGGTCACCTGTTGAGAGACAGATCTTTTGCTGAGGGGCAGGATTACCTACTGAGTAGCAGGGTCACCTACTGAGGGGCAGGGCCATCTTCTGAGGGGCAGGGTCACCTGCAAGGTCACACAGTCACACATAACCTGGACTCTGCATAGCCTTCTTGGTTATTGGCAGTTATGAATGTTCTGGCCTGTGCATGTGTCCTATGTGTGATGTGCATCATATGTGTCATGCATGCATGTGATATGTTTGTCATATGTCATGCATAAGTGCATTGTGATGTGTCTTTCACTTGTGTGGTAAGTGTCATGCATATGTGTGATGTGTCATGTGCTTGTGTGATGTGTGTCATGTGTGTCATATGCTGTTATGTGTTATGCACTCTGTGACATATCATGTGTGTGTGATGTAATGTGTGTCATGCCCATGTGTGATTTGTGTGTCATATAAGTGAATGTGATATATGTTACACATGTGTGTGAGATGTGTGTCACGCATGTATGGAGCCCTGCTTACCGACCCACACAAGACCTGGCCAGTGTCATGCACATATGTGTGATATGTGTCATGCATATTTGTGATGTGTGTATCATGCATGCATGCCAATCGTGTGTCACATGTGTATGAAGCACTGTGCACCCACCCACAGGAGGCCGCCCGTAGCAGGGTCTGCAACAGAAAGCTCTAGTGCACAGAGATCACAGGGGCGCAGAGAACACAGGACACACCTGCAGCAGCTGCTGAGGAAATGCTGGGGTGCAGGTCGAGCCCAGATTCATCTCCTGAGGTATACATGGGACTCCTGCTGTATATGGAGCACTCCTGCTGCACACAGTGGTCTCCTGTTGTATACATGCATCTCCTGCTGCGTGCAGGGGCCTCCTGGCCAGGAGGGGTCCCTGTGCTGCCCTGGCTGAGGCGGCCAAGAAGCTCCTGGGGTTGCAATAGGCAGAGAAACAGCACCGCCCTCCAGCACAGGCCTTGGCAGAGGACAAGGGGGAGGGTTGGGAGGCAGGAGTGGTGGCCACCACCCAAAACAGCCTCCAGCTCCAGAGGCTTCAGGTGAGGTCTGAGCCCTGGAAGCTGAGAGGCCACAAGAGGTGCATGTATCTGGGCTTCAGGTGGGACGTGAGGGGGCTCCTAGGCCATCCTAGGGATGTGGGGTGTTCTTAGGCCTTTCTGGGAGCATGGGAGTATTTTCTGGACATGGGAGGCTCCTGGGAGCATGGGGGGCTTCTGGACCTCCCTGGGGACATAGGGGCCTCTTGGGGGCATGAGGGACGGACCTTCCTGGGGGAATGAGGAGCTCCTGGGCACCTCTTATCCCAGCAAAGGCCCTGACAGGGAGGGTGTGGCAGCCCTAGGCTCTCCCTGGGTCTGGTGCTGACTCAGGTGGAGAAAGGGAACCTGTCCTGGCAGGTACAGTTTATCCGGCAGCCTCCCCGGGTGCCATGGCGTCCCCCAGGGCTGACGTACAGGCAGTGGTCACCGAGAGGCACAGGATGGGTGAATGTCCTGTGTGGGAGGAGTCGACAGGGCAGCTAGTTTATGTGGACATCCACGCGCAAACTGTGTGCCGCTGGAGCCCACACAGTGGACAGGTGCAGGCAGTGAGCCTGGGTGAGTAAGGGCAGAGGCTGTGGGGGGACTCTGGAGGGAGTGGCAAGGGATGTGGGGGGAGGAGAGTGGGGAGTGCTGGGAGGAGACCACTGGGTGGGAAGTGAGAGCAACAGGTTGTGGGTGGGTGAAGGGGAGAAGAGAGTGCTAGGCCGTGGGGGGGGGTGCCCTCCCCAGCATGCCAGTGCAAGAGGTGCACCTGGCTGAGTGAGAGACACAGGTGTGACTGGGGGAGCAGCGCTGGGCCTCAGGGTAGTGGAGAGCAGTCTTGGGCCTTGGGTGAAAGCCCTGGGCCCTGTGGGGAGCCCTGGGATGTGAAGCTGCTGACCCCTGACCCACCTCGTCCATGTCCCCTAGCCCTCTGTCCCCTCACCCACCCCGTCAGAGGCTTCTCACCCACCCAGTCCGTGGCCCCCCACCCTCTGCCCCCAGGACACCGCGTGGGCTGCGTGGCCCTGCGCGGCCGGGGAAAGGGCAGCTATGTGGTGGCCGCTGGCACCCGCCTGGGCCTCCTGGATTGGGATTCGCAGCAGGTGACATGGGTGGCAAAGCTGGACAGACACAGGCCGCACAACCGGTTCAATGATGGCAAGGCTGACCCCGCGGGGAGGTTCGTGGCAGGTGGGCACCGAAGGGACTGTGGTCACATGGTCACGAAGGTTGTGGTGGGGGTGGGATGCGGAGGGCTCCGAATTCAGGTGCTTAGACTTAGAGACCGGGGATCCAGTTGCTCTGCCCCGCCCTCTCCCTCTCTCTACCCTCCCCCATCTTGGACAAACACACCCAACCCCCGCTGAGACCCCCAGAACACCAGGTCACCCAGACGGACTCTAGAGCTCAGTACGCCAGGACTCATCAGGGCTCAGTACCCCAAGGCTCACTAGACCAGGGTTCAGTACCCCAGGACTCAGTACCACAGGGCTCAGTACTGCAGAGCTCAGTACCCCAAGGTTCAGGATACCAGGGTTCAGTTCCCCAAGGCTTTGTACTGCTTTCAGAACCCCGGGGCTCAGTAGCAACAGACTTGCAGACTGGAGCCTGAAAAGGACAGCTGAGTGTCAATAAGGGCCCTGCTCACGTGCCCGGGACTGAGAAGGAAACATCGGGCACAGAGTTGGCGTCGCGACCCCCACCGGCCCGGGGAGGGTGCTTCCCTCACCTTCCAGCTCCCAGGGCCCATGCTGTACTTGGCTGGTGGCCCTGTCCCTCCTGAGGTCTCCTCTGCTGTCTGTCACGTCATTGTCACCCAGAGTGTGTGCGGGGGAGGGGGATATTCAAGGTTTTTTGCCTTTTGCTCTCTGCCCCCTGCAGGCACCATGCCAGAGCCCTCTGCACCTGGTGTGTGGGAGCCCGCCCAGGGCTCACTGTACTCACTGCAGGGGAACCACTCGGTGCTGTGCCTGGCAGACCGGCTTGGCATCCCCAACGGGCTGGACTGGTCAGCTGACCACCGCACCTTCTACCACGTGGACAGCCTGGACTACGCGGTGTACGCGTATGACTATGACATGCAGGCCGGCACCATCAGTGAGCGCAGAGCCCACGCGGGACTCACTCGGGAGACAGGGAGACAGACCTGGGGACAGACCGTGGGACTCAGGGAACAGATCACAGAACTCGGGGTACAGCTCGTGGGATTTGGGGTACAGATCGCGGGACTCGAGGACAGACCGCGGGACTCTGAGACAGGCTGACTCAAGGGGCGAAGTCACCTGAGGACAGACAGGTGTCCCTGTGATCATGTGCCCATGGCCCCAGGCAGTCCTGTAGAAAGGCCTCTCTTTCCCTGAGCGGCCATGCGTGTTCCTTTCTCACAGAGAACCGCCGACTCGTGTACCAGCTGCCGCGGGGTCGGGCCATGCCCGACGGTCTGTGCGTGGACAGGGCAGGGACACTGTGGGTGGCCTGTATCGACGGCGGCAAGGTCATCCAAGTGGACCCACAGACAGGTGCGTGATGTCAGAACCATACAGTCCTGGGAAAGGTCACGGTGTGTGGTCCAGTGCTTTGCAGAGTCCCGGTGCGTGTTTCTGGGCATGGTAGGGTCACATGTGTGGGTCTTTGGCATGGTGGCATCACTGTGTGTGAATCCTGGGCGTGGCAGGGTCAGGGTGCAAGGTTCAGATGGGACGTGTCTTACCCTCCATCCTGAGTGGGAATGTAGGGTGAGGACGTCAGGGTTACAAGTCCCCACGTACCTGGTAGGATCCTTCCCTTCCTTCCTGTCTCATCCAGCTCCATGGGCTCGAGATGTCCTAGGATGCGACCTCACCCCTTTTCTCTGAGATCTTCAACTCTCACCCTCCCAGAGACCCCTGTCTTGAGGATTTGGGGTGGAGGATTTTGAGCAGCTGCATGGGTGGGCAGTGAAGAAGGAGGGTGGGAGAGAGGGGGCAAGGGCGAGGTAAAGATGGATGGGAAGAGCTTTGAAGATGGGGAAGGACAGCGAAGACGGAGGCGGGGGAGGGGCGTGGGGAAAGGGACGATGAAGAGGGAGATGAAGTAGAGCGAGAAAGAGGGGAGGGCAGCGGCGGGGCTGTCCGGGTGCCAGGGTGCGAGCATTGCCGGTGACCCGGGTCCTCCCTCTGCCGCACTGTGAGCCTGTCTGTGTGTTGATGGGGCAATGAAGACGGGGTGGGAGTGAGGTGGGAGGGCAGAGGGACAAGGAGCTGTCCTGGAGCATGGCGGCCGACCTGGGTCCTCCCTTTGCCTACAGGCTTCTGTCTGCGCACCCTGGACCTGCCCGTGTCCAGGGTCACATCCTGCTGCTTCGGGGGCCCCGACTATGCGGAACTGTACGTGACTTCGGCGGCCGACGGGTTGAGCCATGAGCAGCTGCAGCGGGAGCCCCAGGCAGGACACGTGTTCAAGGTGAGGGCGAGCTCCGTGGGGGCAAGCCCCGTATTGGGGAAGCCCCGTGGGAGGGGAGCCCCGTGGGTACACAACCCAATGGGAAGGGAGCCCCGTGGGAGAGCAGAGAGAGAGCCTGTCACGGAGCGGGGAGGGTCTTGTGTCCTAGATGCTCCCATAGCTGCAGCGGGTGGGTCTCCCGACCAACGTGTCCTCTGACCTGACCTCCAACTTCTGCTCAGTACCGACCCGCCCCTTCCCTTGAAGGTCTCAGGTCTGGGCATTTGCGGCCGCCCGTGCTTTCCCTTCGTGGGCTGAGGTCGCATGCACGTGCAACTGTGCCTCCCAGAAGAGTTCGGACGGCGCCTGTTGCTCCAACTTGGGACCAGTGACTCACTCACCCCGTCCACTGCAACCTCAGTGTAACCTTCTGGAATCGACACCTCCTCCCCTTCATAACCTTAAATGCTGCTGTAATGTAAACTGACATGTGTGTTTGTGCACGTGTTCATGTGGGTGGGAAAGTGGGGTCACGGGTGGCGGCGGGTCCTAGTTGCCGACTCCGTAATGCGTGGTGATGCACGCGGACTCTGTCACATGCAAAGCCCTGGTGCACTCACCCAGGTGGAGGTGGCAGCCCTGGCCTATGCACATGTCTTCTAGCAGTTATGTGGGGGATGGGTGGGAACATCAAATGAACAGCAGCCTGGAGCCTCATCTGGAGCTCCCGCATGCTCACATACACACAGACAAGGCTACAGGTTTACAAGCATATGCATACATGGACACACATAGGCTTGTGCAAGCAGACATACACTCTTACATAGATCCTCTCATCCCTGCACACATACACGCACGCACAGGCATGCACATACGCAGGCACACTGTACATGCACATAGGCGCTTGTACACATGCCCACTTTTCCAGGTGCCCACATTCATACTCTCATGTGTGCACACCCAGACTCACTGGTTCAGACGTGTCCCATGGGCTAGGGTCGCCTGTGTCTGTGGCCCTCACTTGTGTGTCTGTGGCCCTCACTTGTGTGTCACGCTATGTCATGCTACCAGAACAGGCCCTCCCTCCTCCCCCTTTTCTCCTCCTCTCCCTCTGTGCTCCCTCCCTGGCCCCCACCTCACTCTCAAGGAGCCTTTGTTAGTCACACATGCTACAATCTCAATTATGTTTATAGCCCTGCACCCTAATTACAGCACAAAAGAGAAATCAGCGTAAATCACACATGTCACACCCACGAGCCATGTGTCAAGGCCTGACCTGGATTCTAGGCCCAAGTGATTGAGCCATTAAGGGGCTTCATGGTTTCCCTGTAAAACCTGGGACAGGGCCACTTAGCCTGTCTTGAAATGCAGCCCATGGGACCCAGAAGCTGTGTCACGTGGGAGAGGAGGGAACACAGGTGTCATGGTAGTCTCCCAACCACCAGAGGGTGGACAGTGTCACAGGGAGTCTCTCACCCAAGGGGCAGCTGTCAGGTATTGCACATATTTCTGGTGATTGTCCCCTGCAGGGTGGGGTCCTTGTGTCTAGACCTGGAACTCCCACTTCTTTACTGAATAATTAGAAGAATTTTACAGTTGGAAGAAAAACATGAGAGAAATTTGTCAGTTTCACAGTAGCAAACACGTCTGAAGGTGTAGGGTGCAGGAAGGGGTTCAGGGAGGGATGTAGGGAGTGGTGTGGAGAGGGGTGTAGGGTGCAGGGACAGGGTGCACAGGCCTCACCTCAACATGGCCCTTCTGTCCCTGGGGGTTTCACAATCCTGACCAGACAGGAATAGACATAGGTGGTCCTTCCTGTTCTGCCAGTTCAGGGCGGTTTGGATACTCAGCAAGGTGACACAGAGTACACAGGAGAATACTCAGGACAGAGATAGAAGTACTCAGAAGGGTACTCAGCACAGTGAGGCAGTCAGTACCCAGAAGGACTTAGATACCAGCATTGCACAGCTCTTCAGCCTTTTTACTTTTTCAGTCAGCATTTACTACCTGTGATGTGTTGTGCATCTGATTAAATGGGGCTGGGAAGCCCTGCTGGGGGGAGACTCTTGTGCAGTGGGAGGTCCGTGCTGTGTGCTGTGGGGGAGACTCTTACTGTGATGGGGAGTCACATCTGTGGGGGAACTGATCGGATCCAGTCTAGGGAACTTCCCACTCTGCTGCTATCCATCTTGAGGCCTAGGACAAAATGGAGTTGGTTTTGTCCCTTCCACTGTGGTGGGGAGACCCCAGCTGTGTGGAGAGACTCTTGCTTTGGTGGGGAGGCCCCTGCTGTGGGGGTAGACTAAACTGTTGCTACACAGTCATGTGCCCCCCCCACCGCATTTCAAATTTACCATGGGCAGACCCTTGGTCCCACCCTGTGCTCTTGTGTCCCCCTGACATCCCTGGACTGTGAGGACAAAACAACCTCCTCCTCTCCCTTCCTCTCCCCTTCCCTAGGACTTGGCAAGCAGGTAACCTCAGTCCCCTTCTGGGGTCAGGGAGAGGTCACCCGAGAGCAGCAGGATGAGGTACAATCCTATAGGACCACAGAACACATGGAACAGGGCCATTGATGTGTTCTGAATGTTTTAAGGGCACCTAGGAGGAGTCCCTCAGGGACACCCATGAAATTGTTCTGGGGGTTCTAAGAGCACCTGGGGGCTGGTAATGGCCTCAGGGACACTTGTAACCTGTTCTGGAGGTTCTAAGAGCACCTGGGGGTAGCCCTTCAGGGATACCCGTGGTGTGTTCTGGATGTTCTAAACCTGTACATGGCGGGGGGGGGGGCGCAGGTGGAGCCCGAGGTGGCAAGTTCACTGTCAGGGGCAGGAGCAGACAGGACTCCTAGGACCTGCTGTACATACACCACAGACACCCATCTGTCAGGCAGGGAGGGGGGTGACTGTGACCATGAGACCAGAAGTTTGAGACCAGGACCATGGGACTTCCACACAAGACAGGAGGGATGGGGAGGCCAGGGAATGGAAGGGCGGGAGAGAGGAGGGGAGGGCAGATTGAGTGATGCTCAGCAAGGCCCCTGAAGAAGCTGTTGGAAGGGGTCCTGACAGTGGGTGGGTTGAGGATCCAGAGGTTCCTTGAGCAGAGAGGCTGGTCCGGCCCTGTCACATCACATGGAAGGAGGATTGGGGCCAAAGTGCAGACCAAACACCCACAGTGCAGTTGGGATTGCAACACTGGCTGTTTGTTCCCTGGTGCAGCTGGATCCCAGCAGATCTCCCGTCTCATGTCCCTCGTAGTCCCTTTATAGCATCCTGTGTGGCCATCCCTTGCTCACCTCTCCCTCCCCCTACAAGCGCCTCTCCATGCCCCGTCACCCTCACCCCTCCCTCCAGATGGGCGGGTCACTGACTGCAGGTGGCTGGGGACTACTGGGTACCCAGAGCGGAGCTTGGTGAGTGACAAGTGACACGGGTGTCCTGAGGACACTGGCTGCCATGCCTTGGTCATCCCCGACTCCTGGGTGTCTTCCCCTGACTTGGTGTCCCCCAGTTACTTCGGTATCCCCGAAACTGCCTCTGTGCCCCCCAAACAGCCTCAGTGCTCCCCCACTTACTCGGTGTTCCCCTCTCACTGCATCCCAACTACCTTGGTGTCCCCGTCTACTGCTTCCGGTCCCCCAAGATAGAAGGTGTGTCCACACACGGCTACCTCGATGCTCCCCCCCATCCCCGCCTTTGTGTTCTCCCTTCTGGGTGTCTCCCGCCTGCAACGTTTCCCCGGGCTAATTCGTTGTCACCTAACTGTCCGCATGTCCCCTACTACCTCCCTGTACCGCCCTCCCCCCTGCCTCCGTGTCCCCCGGCTACTTCATTGTCCCTTCTTTATCCCCATCTGCCTCAGTGTTCTTCCTGGCTGCCTCTGTCATGCAAACTACCTCGGTGTTCCTCCTTCTGGTTATCCTGGTGTCCTGCCTGCATCTGATTCAATGTCCCTCCAGCTGCTCTGTGTCCCCTGACTACTCAGTGCTCCCCCCGACTCCGCATCGTGCCCCCAAGTCCCGGCTACCTCTGTCCCCTTCTGTATCTCGGACACCGGCCTGGAGGGCCTCCCGAGTGGTTGCACACCCAGTGGAGTCAGCTCTACCCGGACCATACCAGGAGCTCTGCCCTCCATCTGGGATAGGAAGGCTGAGCCAGTCCTAGCTGGTTCAGTCGCCTGTACAACCCCCAGGCCCGAGGAGCCGGCTCACCAGACAGACAGGGGCTGAAGGGAGAGCCCCGGGGGTGGGGGTGGGGGACGGGTATACCCGGCTCAGGGCAGAAGAATTCAGGGACCTTCCCTTCACACAGTAGGCACACAACTATGTCCTGACTGTGTGTTGTCACGGCGGCCACGCCCCTGCGGGGACCTGCCCTGCACAAAGTAGGCCACAGCCCCAGGGATCGTTCCTGCACATAGTAGGCACACAAATATGTCCTGAGTGTGCATATCGACATCACCGGAAGCCACACCCTCACCGGGACCCACCGGCCTGGTGTCCTCTCTCAAGTTCATTCTGCTAGTGAAGATCCAGGGAGGGCAAGGAGGGGCCTCAGGTCAGTGACTGAGTGGACGGGAGGTGGGGGCGTTACCTGTGAGAGAGCAGGGATTCTGTGATCCAGAGAGCCACATAGGGGGCTTCCCAGGACGCAGGGGGTCCAACCCCACCTCCAAATGTCACATTCCACAGTGGATGTCCTGTGTCCTGAGCTTCATGGCGCTGCCCACCAAAGAGGGTACAGGGGCCTTTGGGGGGGGGTGTTCAGCCTTTAGTGTCCTTACCTGGTAAACTGAGACAGGGCGGGTGGGGGCGGTGCAGCCTGTGTGACAACATCTCCTTCCACAGAAGGGAAACTGAGGCGCAGATCAACCCGGCTCACGCACACTTGCCCTGTTCCCCTGAAGCTGGGACCCTATGGATGGCCAGCCGAGCTGCAGCCATGCAGACTGGATGTCACAGTTGTGCCCGCAGCTGTGGGATGTCCCCCTGAACCACTTGTCCATCCCAGGTAAGGGCAGACCTCGCGGGAAGGATGGGGGGGGGTAGGAAAGACCACGCGGGGAGGGGCGGTCCCACGGGGGGAGGACCCATCGGGTAAGGGCGGACCCATGCAGGGGCGGACCTGGCTGACTCTCTGTGCCCTGAAGAGAAGAGGACCCTTCATAATAACTAGAAAGGGGATCTGGAGGCTGTCATCAGGACAGGAAAGGGAACCAGGAGGATGACATCAGGACGGTAAAGAGGACCGCGAGACAAGGTCTTCACGCGTGGACTTTGACACACGGGGGTCTGGGCGATGTTCCACTCTAAGGGCGAGCTTCTGTGTCCCTGCGGTGTCCTCCATAGCGCGAATGGAGCACGTGCGGGTGTCTGGAAGCCTTTGTGTCCTCAGGGATTCAGACAAGCAGCCCTGGAGGCGGGAATCACGCGCTTGTGCCCCACGACAGGAGGGGTAGCCCCCAATGAAGTTTCTAGGAGGATTGAAAGGAGCTTGCGTGAGCGGTACACGGGAAGCCTGGGTTGTCAGAGACGAGGCCCTATGACCTGCGTGGGTGGTAGTGGGTAAAGAGGGGTCGTGGAGAAGGACAGACAGACAGAAGGACAGACAGAAAGACAGAGCCCTCGAGGGACTCCGTGCGGTCTTTAGGACGGGCGCAAGAGTGCGTGGGCTTTGAAGTGCGTCTGTCCTCAGGAAGCCATGACACCATGACATACTGCCTGAGCCGGAAGTCCCCAATCTCCAGGTCAGGGTCTCGGCTGCTGCACCTACTGGGGCGGGTCGCGCCCTGCATTATGGGGCCCATGGTGTTGAGATGGTCAGTCACACAGGTGAGTGGGGCGTGAGGGAGGGCCCAGGCAGTATGTGATGGACAGGGCGAATGGGGACAGAGTGGGGAGCAAAATAGGACTGAGTCCCGGTGGCAGAATTAGGGTCCTGGTGATGGGTAGGGGGTGGGGAGGGAACTGAGAGCCCCTGGGGCAGGTGATCAACCGATAGACAGGGGGAGGTGACTGTGAGTCCCGCTGGTGGGGGCTTTGGAGTCAGGTGATGGACAGGGGGAAGGGACTGTGAGTCCCGGGGTGCTGTCCAGGTTTTGGGGTGTCCTGGGGTGCTGTGCACGGTGGTCATGTGACACCCTTACCCACTGTCTGCCCCAGACCCTGGATGTGAAGCAGCAGCTGGACGCAGGGGTGCGGTATCTGGATCTGCGGATTGCACAGATGCAGGGAGGCTCTAAGAGGAATCTGCACTTTGAACACATGATCTACACCACTGCGTTGGTGGAGGTGGGGGGGAAGACCAGGAGAAGGGGGAGTTGGGGGAGGGGCAGAAACTAATGTATGTCATCATGTGTCCCTTTGACGTCCCCAGGACACCCTCACAGAGATCTCTGAGTGGCTGGAGTCACACCCCCATGAGGTCATCATCCTGGCCTGCAGAAACTTTGAGGGGATGACAGGAGACTTGCATGAGTACCTCATAGACTGCATCAAGAACATCTTTGGGGACTCACTGTGTCCGCACGGGGTGAGGATTGTGAGGATTGTGGGGGTCAGGGTGAGGAAGGCATGGGCGCATGAGGGTCAGGGTGAGGATGTCGGGGTAAAGAGAGCATGGGGGTATGGGCACGTGGGGGTTGGGTGAAGAGGGCATGGGCAGATGATGTAAGGAATCTGTGGCTGCCCAGGACATGGGCGTGGCCTCGAGAATATGTGGGCCCTTAGCTGTCCAATCCTCAGTTTCACTCAACTGTTCCACACTCCCATGCAGGACATCCCTACGCTGCGGCAGCTATGGGCGCATGACCAGCAGGTGATTGTGTCCTATGAAGATGAGACCTCTGTGAGTCGTCATGCCGAGCTGTGGCCTGAGATCCCTTACTGGTGGGGGAACAAGGTGAAATCCCAGGCGCTGCTGCAGTACTTGGAGACCATGAGGAGCTACGGCCGCCCAGGTGCCACCTGGGACATAGCTGGAGGGGCACTGATGTCACCTGTCAGTCAGATAGGGGTGGGGGCCTGTGAAGATGTCACCTGTCAGTCACCTCTGTGATGTCACCCTACCCTTCCCCTGCAGGTGGCCTGTTTGTGGCTGGCCTCAACCTCACAGAAAACCTGCCCTATATCCTCTCACACCCATCTGGGTCCCTGGAGATGTTGACACGGCCCAACCTTCAGCTCCTCATGGCGTGGGTGCGAGCACAGCAGCCAGGGCCCAGATCAGGCTGCACCAACATCATCGCTGGAGACTTCATAGGCTCCAACAGCTTCGTGGGTGAAGTCATTGGGCTCAACCAAAAGCTGCTGCGGTGACAACAACCCAAGGGCGGGGTCAGGGTCATGGGAATCACAGTCAAAGGAATCATGGAGGTCAGGGTCACTGATCTGTCCTGTCATCCCCTAGAAAAACCTGAGGCCCATGTGAGTCAGTCTGTGCCACATCCTGGTCACTTCTGGTCACTAGGACCTGAGTACCAGGACATTCCTTGACATGCTCCATTGTCCATGGAGGTCACATGACCTGTCACCTGCATCACCTGGTACTAGGTACCTCTGTTCATTAAAACGTTCAGAAGCCAAATGTGTGCAGCGGTGTGTTTATCTAGCGGTGCTAGACTTTCATGGGGAAATTTTGCAGCATCTCCCATAGCCCATGCTAGACTCTACCATAGCATTTTTACAGTGTCTCTTGTACCCAGGCTAGACTCTTATGGGAAAGATACAGGGGACAGCTTTGGACTCTGATCCTCTGGCCCCAGTTTACACAAGGCTAGGATGCCGGGAACCCCAAATCCTAAGCCACAAGTACCATACCCACTGAGCCACACGCACCCAACCACTGAGATATAAGAACCATACTCACTGAGTTGTATCCCCTCCATGGTGGTAATTCCCACCATCTCATACACAAACATAACAGGTGATGCATGACCCTGTGACCTCAGTATTAGTGTATTTTCAGGTCAGAGGGTTTAAAGGCCTCCTCACCCTACCCCCACCCCCTGAAGTTGGATCTCTCCCACCCACTCAGCCTGCAGGGAAGCTGCTGTGAAGTCTGTAGCTGAGAGGATAGACCTGTGGACCTAGACACTTGGCTATGAGCCTGACCTGGCTAAGGGAATGGGATGTGACTTCAGGTGTGTCTGTCCATCTACCTCGGGGACCCTCCTGGTACCACTGTGCCCAGGGTGGCGTCCCACAGTGTCCTACAGCTGCCCCATCCCAGAACATGGAGAGGCAGAACAAAGGGGTTGGGGAGAGAGCTGTGGGGGGAGCAGTGTTCGGTCCTCCTGCCCTGGATCAACCATAGCACAATTTTCAAACTATCCCTATCCCTCCCTTCCCCCATGACACGGACCCTCCTCTCCCCTTCCCCAGTGACACAGAACCCCACAGAGCCCAGACATCGTCAGCTAAAGAGATGGAACAAAGTGCAAATCCTGCTTTAATGAGCTGCCAGTCAGTCTGGGAGGGAGGAAGGGACATGTGGCCATGCCCTCCCATATCAGGTCTTCAATCCATCTATGCAGTTGTCACTTAGGAATCAGCTGGGAGGAAGGGGCAGGACTACATGGGGCCATCCGCAAACACCCTCCCATGAGCTGAATCCACATCTGGTCCTGGTTGTCACTCAGGGAACAGCTGGGAGGGAGAAAGTGGCGGGACAACACCATGGCCACAAGTTGTATCCACACCTCACTCCAGGCTGTCACTCAGGAAACAGCTTCTGGAACCAGCCATAGGTGGCTTGGCTGATGATAACGGTCACATGGGCGGTGTCAGTCTTGGGCAGCTCCTGCACTTGCTGCACCTTGGCCTCCTTGTATTGCCAGTTGCAGAGAGACCACCGTGGTGCATGCTGGGAAGTGTGCTGATGTCAGCGGGGTGTGTGGTGATGGGCAGAGATTGGTGCAGGCTGGGAAAACAAGTTGACATCAGCATTGTGCAGGCTGGGAAGCAGTTCTGACAAGTGGGGAGACAGTGCCATCTGTGAGGAACATGATGGGAAATGTGCTGACATAAGCGTAGTGCATGCTGGGAAGTGTGCTGACATTAGCATGGTGAGTGCTGGGAAGCATGTTGATAGCAGGGCATGTCCGGGACAGGGAACCAGCTGCATATGTGTATGTGACAGCCCACCGCCCAAGCACCCTGTGACTCACCAGAGCTGGGGTACCCCAAGCTGTAAGCAGAGGGTGAGCGCCCACCAGCCAGTGGCCTGCAGAATGAACTCCTCCAGCATTGCCTTCAGCTCATCTAGCCCATGGCCTAGGAGTGCAGACACGGCCAGGATGCTGTACCTGTGTGGAAGAGGATCAGTGAGTAAGAGGAACCATGGACATATGTGGTGTAGATAGGTGAGGTGAGGACAGGTGCAGTGAGCACAGCTGCGGTGAGAGCAGGTGAGGTGAGGACAGGTGCAGTGAGCACAGCTGCGATGAGGACAGGTGAGATGAGGACAGGTGCAGTGAGCACAGCTGCAGTGAGGTCAGGTGAGGTGAGGAAAGGTGCAGTGAGCACAGCTGCGGTGAGAGCAGGTGAGGTGAGGACGGGTGAGGTGAGGACAGGTGCACTGAGCACAGCTGCAGTGAGAAGACAGG
>JAQHUG010000689.1:19445-44762 GCA_028555095.1 Dicrostonyx torquatus | reverse complement strand
GGAGGGCCTTGGGCTTCCCATAGGACAGGGTATCCTGCACCATCTTAAGGAAGCAGGGGGAGGGCGGTGGGGTAGTGGGGGAGCGGGAGGGCCGGGAACAAGGGGAGTAAATGTAAATTTTGCTTTTAACAATAAGAAAAAAGAACAGTAAAAAAAAAAACTGAAAAAAAGACCAAAAAAGAAAAAGTCTTGAAAAATGAATGAAGATGATAAAAAAAACTGCCTAGAAATATAAGAAGAAAACTTCCTTTAACTGTCCTTTCCCCTCCAACTGACTCCACCCAGACTGATATACCCATCCCTTATCACTTTCCTGCTCCCAAACTTTCCATTTTAAACAATTCCAATGTCACACAAAAACAGCTTATCCAAAGTCCCCCGTCTGAAGGGAGAAAGCTTCTGGGAGTGTTTATAAAAATCCCTTCAATCAGTGGCTGGCCATGGATATTTCCAGTTGAAGGAAAAGTCAAAGGGTTCTTTCTATAGATAGATCTGTGGAGGTTTCTTTGTAGCAGGATTGTTGGGGAATTTGCTCAGAAGCTGCTTCAGGTAAGTAGGATCAAGAGTTCAAGGTTTTTCTTGGCTGCATTTTGAGAATGGCCTGGGCTACTAGAGATCCTGTCCCAAAATTTTTAAATGGTCTAGAGAGATGGGTTAACAATTAAGAGCACTTGCTGGTTTTGCAGTTTCACTTCCCAGCACCCCACATCAGGCAACTCAGAACTCCCTGTAGAAATCTGATACTCTCTTTTGAACATTAATAGACATGTACCCACACACAGACACATACACATAAATCAAGAGAAGTCTTCAAAAAATTTAAAAGTGGCATGAAAGTGCAGTATATTGTCATAAGGCACTAACAAGGTATTAGAGATAAAAGTCTCCCTCACTTGTAAATTAATAACTTCTCAAAGAGCTCAGTGGATTATTCTGTTTTTCCTGAAGACTCTCACTTGTTGGCTCCTGTAATTATTAAGTTGAACATCTTAAATTAAAGCTAAAACTTATGGTGTTTTACAATACTAGATAGTAGGGTGAGAGCAAAAGCAAGGGATCTGATATGAGAGACATATTTGACCACCATCATAACCACTCTGTATTATGCCATTCGTGGGATGGTGGTCCTAAATTCTATAAGAAAGCAGGCTGATCAAGCTATGGAGAGCAAGTTAGTAAACAATATTATGGCTTCTGCTTCAGCTCCTGACTCCAGATTTCTGTGATGTTTAAATTCCTGTCCCAATTTCCTCTAATGAAGACCATTGATCTGGAAGTGTAAACCAAATAAATCCTTGCTTTTTGGTTGGGGTGTTTTGTTGTAGCAATAGAAACCCTAACTATGAAAAAAAAAGAAACCCTAACTATGATAGATCGCTTCTGATTTTCTTGAAACAGAATTTTTCACCAAAACTGGAACTCATTGATTCAGTTAGGTTGTCTGGGAGTAGAGTTTGGTTAAGTGCCCATCTCTGTGAAGTTCAGCATGAAAATTACAGACCTGTGCTGCTGTGCCCACTTCTCAGGTATTACAGATGAGATAACGTGTTTACAGCTATGCAGCAGGTACTTAATGGACTGAGCCTTCTCTCCAGACCATTTTTGCTTCTTGAATTGAGATGAAAGGCTGAGGTTCTTTTATTCATTGTCAGAGAAATATTAAATAAGTGGTTCTGTAATGCAGATCTTTATTTTCTCTGTTTCTACTTTACATGGGGCATATTATCTATATTCTTTATTATAGTGTTTCTCTGCTTCATTTTAATCTGTTGAATGATTAAAGCCCCAAATAGGTCCTTGTTGTACAAATAAGAAAATAAAGACCCATATTGAGCTTCAACCTGAAAACCAGAAAAGAAAAACAGCCAAGCCAGTAGAGAAGTTTTACCTCAACCAAAACTGGGTGACTGTAGACTAAGCACCCTAAGCAGACTAAGCAGAGAGAGCCTCTCTCTCATCTCCAATTTTATATTACTTCTAGGGCTGGGATTAAAGGTGCTTGACTCCCCAGTACTTGGCTTAAAGTGTGAGGCACCAGGACCTGTATTTGTTTCTGCAATAATCTTCTGTAGCCCAGGGTGACCTTAAATTCACAGATATCCATCTGCCTCTGTCTCCCAATTCCCAGTCTATTTGGTGTTCTGTAAACTTCGTGTACCTTCATAAGGATATCCTTCTTTAGGTTGGAAATTTTTTTCGTCTATAGTTTTGTTGAATATGTTTTCTGGCCCTTTGATCTGGAATTCTTCTTCTACTACCCCTATTATTCTTACGTTTGGTCTTTTCATCATGTCCCCGATTTCCTGGATGTTTTTTCTTAAGAATTTGTTGGACTTGCTGTTTTCTTTGATCAATGAGACTATTTCCTCTATAGTATCTTTAGTGCCTGAGATTCTTTCTTCTATCACTTGTATTCTGTTTGTTATACTTGTCTCTGTAGTTTCTGCTCATTTACCAGATTTTCCATATCCTTCCTTCCCTTGGTTTGTGTTTTCTTTATTATCTCCATTTCAGTCTTCAAGTCTTGAACTGTTTCCTTTACTTGTTTGATTGCTTTTTATTGGGTATCTTTGAGGGATTTATTAATTTCTTCTTTTGTTTGTCTTCTATTTCTTTAAGGGAGTTTTTCACTTCCTGTTTAAAAGTCTCCATTATTTTCATAAGGTTATGTTTAAAGTCATTTTCTTCTACTACTTCTGGGTTAGGATGTTCAAGTCTTCTTCTTGTGTGTTCGCTGGATTCTGATGTTATCATGTTGTTTTTCAGGATGTTGGAGGAATTCTTGCATTGCCGCCTACCCATCTCTTCCTTCAAATGAGGACAGCAGAGGCTTGGCGTCTTGGTCCAGTCTTTGCTGTGACTGACTGTGTACTTGGGAGTTTTTCTTGGTCTGCCCTCTCTTAGGTCCCCTCAGTCCTGGAGCAGGCTGTGATTGAGGATTGCAAGGACCTCACAAATGAAAGGCAGGCTTGGGGGCAGGGTGGGTTTAGGGAAAGCCCAGCAGCAGGGACAGTCCCAGATGGCTGGCCAGAAAAGCTAGGGAGTTATGGGGGGCCCTTATGTTCTGACCCACTGGTAAGGTCCTAGAGAGTGTGGCATCTGGCTGTCCAGGCTTGTGGGTGCTTATTCTCCTCTCAGATCCCCTCAGCACTGACACAGGCTGTGTGGCAGGGTTCCAAGGATCTTGCAGGCAAAAAGGCAGGCTTGGTAGGTAGCAGGGTGGGATGGAAGAAAGAAGGCCCAGGGGCAGCAAAACTCGCTGCTGGCTCTTGGGTCCTGTCAGCCCTGAAGCAGGCTGTGATGGGGGTTCCAAAGACCTCACAGACGAAAAGGCCAGCTTGGGGGCAGGGCGGGATGGGGTAAAGAAAGCCAGCAGCAGGAGCACACCCTGTTGGATGGCCAGTAAACCTTAGGGAATGGAAGGGGGGCTGGAATCTGTCCCCCTGGGAAGGTCCCAGAGAGTGGGACTTCCGGCTGTCGGGCCGTGTGGTCACCGACTCACCTCTCCCATTCCCTCAGCACAGGAGCAGGGTCTCTTGCAGGGTTCCAAGGACCTCACAGAGAAAAGGGTAAACTTTCTTTGTATAAACAAGATATCACGACAAAGACAGCTTCCACATGGTCTAAAGCAATTTTGGAGAATGAATCAGAAATAAAGCTTCACATGCTGTTGTTTGTTGCCACATATGCCATACAACATCTTCCCCTTCTAACCTCCCTCCCCCAACTCCTTGTGTGTCCCAAATGCCCACCCTAGCAGATACCCTCAAATTTTAGGGCTACTTTTGCCAGGGCAACAAGAAGGTTGAGGGTGGATGCACACCTCTCCTGCTCCTCCAGATTTACCCCCCCCCCAAATATAATCCCCATCTCAGTAGCAGAAAATCTTCTAGGTCTCCCTTTTACTTTGACCCCATCTCAAATGTATTACAAAGATCTTCTCTCACAATCTTCCTTACCCCAAGTCATCCATTATCCCAGCCTCCAACATAAGCAGGCACTCACTAGGAATACACAAGTTGAGCAGGCCAAGAAAACAGGTAAACTAAGGTCTGCTGCAATTGGGCTGCACTTTCACCGATAGCCTCTCCTGGGCTCTCTCCTGGGACTCCAGTGCTGCCACATAATATCAGGGCTCATTTGTTCTTTATGACCTCAACATGCCTTCAAAACCAGTACTACCTGGGTGACTCTTATACTACCAAGTCTGGCTGCTAATCGGAGTTACAGCATTCACCACTTCTGGAACACAATCATGCTAATCCTGGGAAAACTCTTCCCAGAAGATTTGCTCTCAGTGATGCCATTCTCTTCCTAATCACAGTTGACTCTTCAGCTTCAGCTGAGCAGCAACTATTGAGCCAGCAAAGCAAAGGTTTAACTTTATTGGTTCTGGTTTCTTGTTAATCACAGCTAATTCTTCAGCTTCACCTGGCCAGACACCACTTTTTGCACAAAAGTCCTGGCAGAGTCTTCCCTCTGAAACTTCACGAGTAGGACTAGGTTGTCTGCACTGCTCTCAACATTCTCATCTCTCAAGCTGCCACAGAACAGCTCGCTGAGCTCTCAGCTCTCAATGGCTTTTCTTGCCCAAAGTCTCAAATTCCACAATATTTCCCGAAACAACATTGTCAGGTCTGTCACAGAAACACCCACTTAAGTTACCAACTTGTCTTAAGGTTACTATTGCTGTGATGAAACACCATAACCAAAGCAACTTGGGGTGGAAAAATGGGTCCACTCCTTGATCAAGTGTGGCCCCACCCACATCAGTTAACTAATTAAGGAAGTACCTTACAGGCTTTCCTGTGGCCCAAACTTATGGAGGCATTTTTTTTTTCAACTGAGGTTCCCTCCTCACTGATGACTTTAGCTTGTGTCAAGGTGACATAAAATTACCCAGGGTAGTTTGTCTCTACAGTTCCTTCATGGCTGGTAGCAAAGAAGGCCAGAAAAACAAGTCATACCCCTCCCAATTAGAATTACAGATGGTCATGGGCCAACAAAGGATGACTCCAATGGCCCAAGAATAGGATAGGGGAGATATGTGTTGTGATTTGTTTTTTTAAGAAAAAGTCTTGTTTATAACCCAAGCTTTCCTAACCTTCTCAGTAATACCCCTGTGTTTGTGTGCTCAATACAGAGGTTACAGTTGGTTTCCAACCCTAGCTGCTTTTTAAAAAAATTAATACATAGAATTTATTAGCTTTGTGCTGACTGCCAAATCTCCCCTTGAAAACAGTGTATTAGGTGCTGTACTTCTGAAACTTCTTTGGCATATCAGACTGACTGATCCCAAAATTTCTATATTTCTCATCCCTGATCAATACCTTTAACACCTCATCTTTCAGGACCGTAATTTCTAGGGTTTCAGGTCATAGCCCAAGCTGTTTTTAACTTTTGATGTCCTGCCTCCACCTTCCAAGTGCTGGCATGACAGGCTAGCACCAGAGTAGAAGGCTTAGAAAATAGTAATATTTTAGCTAATGAAGTTCAGGTGAGAGAGGTATAAAAATTCCTAAGTATGTCTTGATGAAATTCCTGATGCCTGGTGAATATCAAAGGGTTTAAATTTGACCTGTGATTGGGCTGGACACCCTTCTGCTTGTGAGCATGAGCATCACTCCATTGCACATTGTGAGCATACTAACAACCCTATGACCCAAAGGAAGTGCATATAGAGTGCAGGGAGAGAGTGAGGAGGTAGCTCTTGGAGGTCAGGGAGGAATTCTACTCTGATACACATCTTTGCAGGTCTGGGACAGGTCTGTGCCTGGGGTAGAAGCCAGTACTACAGTGCCCAACTCTTCATACTCCCTGACATGAGAACAGCTCTGGGTCACCCAGGCCTAACTAATCAATCAGAACATCTAAAAGGACATGCCAGTCAGATGGTGTAGAGGACTCGTCTGAGCTTCTTGCTGCTGGCTCAGATCCTCTCCTGAGGGATCTCAGGATCGAGAATAGGCTCTGGTGCTGCAGTGTGAACATCACTGTTGGGAACTGAGTGGGAAGTACAAGGCAGCTCAGATGTGCCACTCTATGTTGAACAAGGGATTGTTGAACCAGACAGGGAGGAGTAGCTACCAGAGCCTCAGAAGCTAGTGGGGTGAGCTTGAACCAGTAGCCAGATGCTGAGACAAATGCCCTGTGTCAATCCTCTGACAAGACTTGGTTTTGTCAACCAGGTTTGTTCTTAACTGTGTAGCAGTCTTGCCCAGTGGGAAACTGAATACTAACTGGTCAAGTTAACCCCTCAAAATTGTACAGCCAATTCTGCCTGCCTTTATTCACATGGCATGAATTAATTCATTCTGGGAAATTACACAGAAAATCACTCACCGTGTCCCATCAGGTCCGTCTTTATGATGGAGATACCTGTAGCTCACTGCCTTAAATTTCAGTCTTTGATCTAGCTATACTCATCTCTTTCTCCCTGAAGTGTACATAGAACACAGTTCCTCCTGGTCTAGTCTGAAGGGAGTAGCCCTGCTCCACATGCAAATCCTTTTCCTATTACTGCAATGAACAGTCCACTATGTGACTCAAACTGGTAATTTTAGAACTGTGGTGCTGCAGACCTGTAATTCAAGAATTTAGGGTGGTTAGTCAGGAAGATAGCAAGGGCAATATCCTTTAGGGCTACAGACAGGGTTCAAGTCCACCTCAATCAACATCAGAGACTTTGACTCAAAACTGCTTTTCAAAAATGCTGTCCCAAGAAGAAGTCATACTACCCACTTAGAAATTAACAAAAGAAAAAAAATCTCTTTAATAGTTGTAACATGAAGGGCCTGATAGTTGTGCCCAGTTCCTGCCCAGTTCCCATAGCCAGTAAGCCCCAAAGAAAATAACACAGAGAGTCTACATTAGATTATAAACTGGCCCATTAGCTCAGGCTTCATATTAGCTCTTATAATGTATATTAACCCATATCCTTATCTATGTTAGCCACATGGCTCAGTACCTTTTTCTTCAGGACAGATCACATTCTGCTTCTTCTGTGATCTGGGCAGGACTACTGAAAGAACTTCCTTCTTCCCAGAATTCTCCTGTTCTCATTGCCCCACCTTTACTTCCTGTCTGGTTGTCCTGCCTATACTTCCTGCCTGGCCAATCAGCATTTATTTAAAACATGATTGACAGAATACACACAATTCTCCCATACCAAATAGTAGTGCACATTCATGAGTGGCTAATGCTTAAAGAGCTGACCTGGAATAGATTTTGCTAATTTATATACACTTTAGGTATATGCATTCCACACATCATCATTCTTAAATCTCTTTCAGATCTGGGTCCCTTGTTATATTTAAACAATATAAATAGTGCCTACCCTTCCTCCCAGGGTTCATATTGAGGGCAGCTTGAAGTTTCTGGCAAAACATCTTGTTTGTTCCTGTGCTCGCTCTGCCTGCCCTGGTGGTTAGCTACAGGGAGTTGTTCTTGAGCCTGGGGAATTTTCACTGTGCAGCAGTTAAGTATATAAGGTTTTCTCTAAGTTTGAATAAATGGCATTCTCTCTTCACCAGTGACCCATGTCTCTTGTGTTCTTTAATCTAAAGCTCCTTGCCCGACTTGCAAACTGTTCCATAGTACAGGCGCTACAGGGACAGAAAACTACAAGGCTAGCCCTGAGATATAGGGGAGATTTATACCCCAAAGATATTTCCAGAACTACTGGGATCCTGTGTGCTCCTGCACTCTCCTTTCTTAGAGGCAATGTCAAACAGTATCTTGCTAATAGCTTCCTTTCTACTTGGAAATACTTACTCTTTTTTTTTCAAAGTCAGTATAGCTAAGAGTTCTTTCAATTATTTTTATCTTTTTAAAAAGTAGAATATTGGTATCAGTTTTAAATTTTATTTCTGTATAAGGATCACTGCTCTAATCATTATTTGTTTCTGTTCTCCAATGTTTTCCAGTCATTAAGAGCTTCATTTCACTTTTCCCCAGTGGTTACTATTTATTTATTTCTGTTTGAAGCAATATCTCCTGTAATCCATGCTTGCCTCTCACTGTGTATCTGAGAATTACTTTGAACACCAGTCCTGTCTCTGCTGCCCAGAGCTAAGAAGACAAGTGTGTCAATTATTCCAGGTGGGGCCTTGACTGGCCAATGAGAATGAAAAAGTGATAGGAGAATGTGTGTCCTAATGCAACCAAGGCTTTATTGGCGAGTGACAGTACAGAAATGCTTCTGTAACCGCATATATGCAAACTGTTATGGTCACAGTACAGTGAGGGAGGGGCAGGAAGGAGCTTGAAAGTATTCCAGTTCTGACCACAGTTGGGATTGCTAATGTGCAATCAGTTAATCAATTATAGGTAATCTATAGATTCCTGAGTAGTCATTTCTTGGGCTCTACACACCAGGTTCCTTAGCCAGAAGATTGGCCTGTCATAATTAAAATATTAGGTCTGCAGTCAAGACAGAGACCATATGATATTTCAATAGCCAGACATAATTCAAACTTTTGTTTGACATACATTTTAGCCAGTCCTTGAAATAGCTTGACAACTTTAACATAATATATGATCTCTAAATCTCATCCTTTATGTACCTTAAACAGCTTACTCAGGACTTCATAACTTGAAAAACTTTCCAGTCTTTTTATTATTATTATTATTATTATTATTATTATTATTATTATTATTATTGGACTATCCAGTCACTATCATCTTTATTTATCAAAGTTCATTTTTACTAAAGCCATTTCCACATTTATGTTCTTCTAACATAGTCTTTTATGTGCTGCTTCCTTTTTCTAATACCATGAGACATAGGAACATCAACAAATACACTTATGATCTGTTGTGAGAATTTTCTCCCCAGTGGAGGGGAACAAAGCAATGTCTATACCACCCACAGAAGTTCCAACGACATTGCAAACAAAAAGTTCACCCTGGAAAAGCAATAAGTTAATTGAGTTCATTTACTGAACATGGTTAAGGAGGTACAGAAGTTTACATACTGTGGTGGTTTGAATAGAAGTAGCCTGATGTGGAATTTCTCTCTGTATCCTATGGATGTTTTATTGCCATTGGTTAATAAAGAAGCTATTTGGTCTGTGGCATGGCAGAATATGGTTAGGCGGGAAAATTAAACTGAATGCAGGGAGAAAGAAGGCAGAGTCCGGCAGAAGCCATGTAGCACCTCAAGAAGCAAGATGGGAGGAAACAAACCATGAATCTCATTGTAAAATATAAAATAATAGAAATGGGTTAATATAAGATATAAGAACTAGCTAGGAATATGCTTGAGCCATTGGCCAAACAGTGTTGTAATTAATATAGTTGTGTGTAATTATTCAGGTCTGGGTGGCTGAGAAAGCAAAGGCAGTCTCCATTTACAGGAGCCCCCATAGTCCCATAGGGAGTGGCACTATTAGGAGGAGTGGCTTTGTTGCAGTAGGTGTGGCCTTATTGGAGGAAGAGTGTCACAGTCATTTTCTTCTGCCTTCTGATCTGAATGTAGACTTCTCAACTTTTTCTCTAGCACCATGTCTGCCTGCAAATCACCATGCTTCCCACTATAACTACAATGAAATAAACTGCATGTGAGACCCAGTGAAATGTTCTCCTTTGTAAGAGTTGCCATAGTCATAGTTTCTTTTCACAATAATAGCGACACACAGGAATGTCTCCACATAACTGCAGTGGTTAGCACATTACTGCATACGCGGAGTTCACCTTCTTTCTTCTCTCCCAAACCCATGTACTCTGTATTGAATTACATTTCACATTGTACATAGAAGGTAAGCTTGATAGCACTTCAGGTAAATTCATATTTAAAAAACAGCTTTCTCATAGGTCCATATGCAGAATCTACCTTTTCATAAGTCTTTTCCAGGCTACGCACTCTAGCTTCTCCCGAAAACCACTAGTTTACATGTCTTTAGGGCTGAGTTGCATATAGTTGTCAGGGAAGGAGGCTGTATACTCAGAAGGAGGGGATACCTCCTTCTACGATGGAATATCAACAGTCACCAAACCTGGTGGTGTTCATCCTTTTTAAGCAGGTACAGCTGATCATAGCAAGGTGACAATTGTTTGTCTTAAGACAGTGCTGAGCAACAGCAATTAAGTAAAAAGAAATTGAATAAAAGCTGTGAAAAACATAATGTAATAAATTAATATTTCCTAGGTACAATCTGTTAAGCAGTTTAAACCAGAACACAAAAGGAAGCCTCTATATAAAACATGGCATTGCTCCTGTAACTATGCTTTTGGCTTTGGTTTTTAATGGGTATATGTAGTCAATACAAAGAAACAGCAAACACAGAACAAAAAATCAGCAAATTAGTGTGTACAGCATCCAGTACTACACTACTAAGAAATCTTTCTTAAAACTGTGATGCCCCAGCTTTCTACGGAGAGATCTTTACAGTTTCTCTATCGTCTCCATGGATGAGCACCCCATTAGCTATTTTTACCACAGATGTGTGACCAATAACAACATATACAAAACGTAAGCAAACACTTAAATCCTAGCACTGTAATTTCTAACAGCCTGGTTAGCATACTACTCATCTTTGGGGTATTTTACAGTCAGCCCTCCTGTAGCTCAATTCTGCTTTGTGTGACTTTCTATCTCCTAGGCATTGGTAAATCCTTTATACCACCAATTTTGTTCTTCTACAGCACAGCTTAGTAATGGAGTGTTACCCAGTATGTGAGTTGCCATTTATAACCTCCACAAAGATAACTCCAAATAGATCTCACACTTTGTTGTCAAGTGGGAAGTGCAGAACTTCTAAAAGATACTTGAGAAACTAGACCTCTTCGAGTTTGGCAACCTGCGTAGGTCTTGGGAGGTTTCTCTAAGGCCCTGATGTAAGAGCAAAAATAGAGCTCCTTCCCAAAAACCGTAACTATGCTTGGAACAACTGATAAAGGTCTGGGGACAGGGCCATTGGGAAGGGGTTTGTTTCTTCAGATCCTGAGAACCCAATTCTTTCCGCACACATGGCTATGGTTATAAGTCCTTCACACCACTGTTAACTTTGTTTATAAAGTTCTAGAACTACCCTGTGTTCCGCTTGTACAACAATGTCTGATTAGATTAGCCTTCTTCTGAAATTGTACACTTCCTTTTAAAACTGAATCAGTCCATCGGTTCACATTAACAAGAGCCTTGCTACGTCATTTGGCACAGATTTCCAGCCAATCTGGGACAGATCTGTGTTTCGGTAGGAAGCCAGGGCTGTGAACCACGGTCCTGTCACTCAGGTTTCACTAGCCAATCAGAACCTCGAGTGGACCCGCCTGTAAGATAGGGTTCTTCCGGGGCGAGGCTTCTGCTCTGTGCCTCTGCTGAGGAAGTCGGATGTCGTCATCTATGCTGCACTGGTTGGTTCTGCTGTGGAGAGACCATGGACTCACTTGGCAGCCGCGACATGGTAAACAAGAGACTGCGGTCCGCAGACGGGGAGGAGTGGCCGGCCATGGTGAGCGAGGGGCTGCAGTCCCCAGACTGGGATGAGTGTTAGATTGAGCCTGGGAAAACGGTGTGGTGGGGCCTCCCCAGCCTGAATGGGAATCAGCGGGCAGACACAGAGTACCCCGTGTTACTGCATGTCCTTCCTGTCCCTGCCTGGTAAATCCTTGCAACTCCTTGGGCCAGGGCGGCAGCCTTTGAATAACTTCACTCCGTGGGCTGCGTCTGGCAGATCACTGGGAGTGTGGCTGCGCTTAGAAATATCCTAGCTTGGGACATCACCACAGGTGCTTGAATTGTCACTGTGTAGGGCAGATTTGCCAAATTCGGAGAACCCTAGTCTCCCTAGTATCTTCGAGATGTTCCCACTTTTAGCATTTACGTTTAGGATCTGGCTGCAGTTGATTCTGTAGAGCTTGTAAAACGGTATCTCCTGTTGAGGATAGCACTCCACTGTTAAACTGTGATGTAGAAGGGTAGAATTAATGATAATAGAATTGATGGTATAAGGCTGTACCAATTTTTAAAATACTTTAAGACACACAAAGTAGAATTTAGGTGGGGCAACCAAATACTCCAAAGATAAAGTAGTATGCTAACCACCGCTCCTGCTAGGGATTAGTATGATAAAATGCAAGTGTCTGTTTACCAGGATTAACTGGCCTTTGAGCTATATTCCCATAACAAAGGAGATAACCCTAATTTACAACCTGCCAAAAGCCCACCTCCCATTAAAGAATGTCCTCTAAGGTGCTGCTCAAGGGGCCATTAGAGAGTCACATTAAGTCCTGATGTGCCATAAAGGTATATTCATTCGAGAACAGCTGCATCTCCAGTCTTTGAAAAGTGGTTTTGAGCCAAGATATCCTACATAGATTGAGGTGAATTTGAACCCTGCTGTTAGTCCTGACTAACCACCCTAAATTCTTGGATTACAGGTCTGCAGCACCACAGTCCTAAAATTACCAGTTTGAGTCACATAGTGGACTGTTCATTGCAGTAACAGGAAAAGGATTTGCATGTGGAGCAGGGCTACTCCCTTCAGACTAGACCAGGAGGAACTGTGTTTTGTGTTACACCACACTGTGTAGGGGAAAACAAGATTAGGCAATAGCTAGATCAATGGCTGAAGTGCACTGCACATGTCCCCATCATAAAGAAGGATTTGATGGGACATGGTGAGTGACTTACTGCGTAATTTCCCAGCATGTATGAATTCCTTCCATGTAAATGTAGACAGACAGAATTAATGAGTTTGTACAGTTTAGGGAGGATAGCTCGAGCTACTAAGTATTCAGTTTCCAGTTAGGGAATTCTTCTAAGCAGATATATGCAATCCTGGTTGACTCAGTTAAGTCAGCTCAGAGGTTTGAAGCACAGACCATTGGCTGTAAATCTTTGTCAGCTTAAAGCACACTCAGCAACTAAGACTTTACAGGGGACAAAGTCATACAATGTCTTATTGATGGCATTCTCTTTACCAGGGAAGCACTTACTTTGTTTCAAAGTCAGTATAGCTGTGTGTTCTTCCAATTATTTTTAATCATTTTAAAAAGTCAATTATTGATACTATTTTTTAAGTTTCATTTTCTTTAAATACATTACTGCTCTAATCTCTATTTGTTTCTATTTTCCAATGTTTTCCAGTCATTAAGAATTTCATTCCATTTTTTTCTTAAGTGCTCTTTATTTATTTATATCAGTTTAGAGTGGGGAATCAAATGACCCTATCACAGGAGTGGCCTAAGACCATCGGAAAAGACAGATATTTATATCACAGTTCATAACAGTAACAAAATTATAGTTATGAAGTAGCAGTGAAAATAATTTTATAGCCGGTGGCTCATCACAACAAGAGGAACTGTTTTACAGAGAAGGTTGAGAATTATGGGTTTAGATGAATGTCACCTGTAGCTCAGGCTCGCCTCTCCCTATGTAACTGAGAATTGCTTTGAACACCTAATTCTGCCTCTACTGTCTAGGGCTGGGAAGACTGTCCTGAAACTCCTTTCAGGCTGGGTCTTGACTAGTCAGTGAAAAGGAAGATTAGACCAGTGAATTAGTGTCTTCCAACTTCTTTAGCTTTTATTGTGAATTTATAAATGAAGCTGGACCTGTGTAAGAAGTGAGTTAACTGACCAAAACTGTAAAGCAGGTATTGTCACAGCACAGAAAGGGATTGGCAAGAAGGTGAAAGCTTTCCTGCTTTGACAGTAGTTGACATTGACAGTGAGTAGTAATGTGATAAAGTTTAGGTGATCAAAAACTGACCTGACTGGCCATATCTCGGGTTCACAGACCAGGCAGTTAAGAATCCAGATAAAGAACTGAACTTTCATGAAACCAAATTACTGTAGTTACACTAGTTCTTCCAAAACAGAAGAACTGAATAAAATTGTGTGGCCCTGCCTAACATGAATGTGTTTTCCAAGTTTAAGATGTGCAGCCTGGGCATAACGGCGTGATTAGTACTTGGTGTGCTCTAATGGCTGCACCCAGTCTCTGGAGCACATAGCCATAAAGCTTTTTAACATAACATTTGGGTACTCTAATTACATCATTTTCACTGTCTCTTTCCTGTGTCTAAGTCCCCGCTTATAGGCCCTTTATTGTTTTCTAATCCATGACCTCCTTCTGTGTTTGACTACACTGGACATTGATGGACCCTGTGCCTTGTAAGAGCAACAGAACGTGCTCTGGGAAAATGGAAGATTCTACTAAACTACAGTTCCCCAGACTAGGGCCCTGTCTGACCCTAGGGTGGAAGGAGAGAACTGGAAAGGCCTGGGCTGTCTGAGTCATTTAATATCAGCTTACCCAATAGAGTAACTGCTAATTTTGGGGGGCCCAACTAGGTGGTTCTAGCTTATGAGGGACCCTGAGAAGATTTAGCAGTAAGGAGTACCTATGAGAAGTATCTTACAGGTTCTTTCTAGAATTCGCCTCTGGTTCTGCTATAGGAAGCTGTAAAGACCACAAGCTATGGCATGGTAAGTGTACGGGCCACTGTCCCCAGTCCTGAATGAACTATCAGAGCTGCTAGAACTGGGATGGACCATGAACCATAATGGTTCTGTTGGCCCCTGTGTTGACCTGGGCAGTGTCCCTTGGCCTCTGTGACTCACTGAGTGTAGATTCCCTGGGGAGGGAAAGGCTCTACCACCCTGGTATAGGAGGCTGTGATGCTTATAATATCACTGTCAAGTGTATGGTTTAGGAGGTCCTTCTGTGTTTGTGTTGTGGTGTAGGAGGATTCTTCTGTATTTCTTTGCTTTCATTGGTTAATAAAGAATCTGCCCAGCCAGCCGGTGGTGGTGCACGCCTTTAATCCCAGTCCTCGGGAGGCAGAGGCAGGCGGATCTTTGTGAGTTTGAGACTAGCCTGGTCTACAAGAGCTAGTTCCAGGACAGGCTCCAAAGCCATAGAGAAACCCTGTCTCAAAAAACCAAAAAAAAAAAAAAAAAAAAAGAAGAAGCTGCCCTTGCCTATAAGATAGGACACAGCCCTTAGGTGGGCGGAGTAAACAGAACAGAGTTCAGGGAAGAAAGGAAGTGTGAGAGACACCATGATTCTCCCACCCGAGATGGACGTACCTTAGAATCGTCTGGTAAGCCGAATGGGCTGAGTCAGATGTAAGGGTTAGCCCAAAGGAGGCTAGTGATAATGGGCCAGGCAGAATTTAAATTAATATAATTGTCTTGTGGTTATTTCAGGCATAAACTAGTGGCTGCAGCTGGGAGCCAGGCGCCGGGAAAACAGCCCCACTTCTGGGATACAGCCCCCCCCCCATTACAACAGTGTTGCTTTCATTGGTTGAATAAAGAAACTGCCTTGGCCTTTTGATAGGGAAGAGCTTAGGTAGGCATGGAAAAGAGAGCTGAATGCTGGGAGAAAGAAGGCAGGGAAAGAGAGCTGCCATGGAGTCACCAGAGTCAGACATGCTGAATCTTTCCTGGTAAGCCACGACCTCGTGATGAACACAGATTAATAGAAATGGGTTAGATCAGGATGTGAGAGTTTTCCAAAAAGAGGCTAAATATAATGGGCGAGACAGTAATTTAATTAATACAATTTTGGTGTGGTTATTTTGGGGGTTCAGTTAGCTGGGCGGGACGGAACAAAGGGGCCCACATGCCTCCTTACAACAAGTGTACACACACAGGCATTGCTTTTGGTGTACAGTGAAAAGACAGACTGGAGAGCTGAAGGCCTGGTTTCTAGAAATTCTGAATGTTGCATTCCACATGCAGGTTTGTCTTACAAATGTTACAGAGAATTTATAAAATGGTAGAAAGGAGATAATGGGCATCATTCTTCAGCAATACATTTTGTCTTTGGATTGTATTCAGCTTGTGGTGCAAATTGACCATAAACAACATCTTGACATTGATGCATTGTGTTTCCAAGGATGACTTATTTACTGTGTTTAGTTCTTTGTTGTTGTTAATCTCTAAAAGACTTTTAGACTCTTAGAAAAAAGTATTATGAAGCTTTGTAGGTGGTCTAGCACATGTTCTTCTTGGAGATGACCTGAGTTCCTATCCTAACACCCAAGTCAGGAGGCTCATAACAACGTACTACTCACGGTCCAGGGGATCTGGCCTTTCTGGTTTTAAAGAAACATATAATGTTTCTTTAAAAATCTGTTATCTTGCCTCTGGTTTAGCAAAGTTTTCCTATCTTCACTCTGACGCAGACTTACATCTAAATATCTAATCATCAATCAGGAAAGTGATTCTAACTTTTGTGACCATAGTTAGTATAACAAAAGTTGTATTTTATTATGCTGCCAGTCATCACAAAAGTTCACACTCTAAATTGCTAACTGTGTTCCTAAGCCTATTTCCCAAAGGCTGCTCAACTGTGTCACATACCTAGGCTAGAGTTCAGACTCTAACAAAAGTCTCTGATTAAAGGGACATGATCCTGGGGGGAGTTGCTCTAGTCATTGGGCCAATCTAGATGATGTCTCTCCAGATGTGCAGAGCAGAGCATTGCTCTTGATATCTGCTTATTTACTTTGGACATCATGGGGTTCTTGGGCTACATCTAGTTATTTGGAGTGAGTGATACCACTTGGTTCTGGTTGTCAGGTACAGCCTTGGATGTTGTAGGGTTCCTGATTACTATGCTCATTTTTTCCCCTGGTCCTTGAGGCATACATAGTGCTGATGGGGACCACATATAAGAATCACCAACTTTTTCACAGCAGTTTTCAAATTCGGGCCACAGCAGGAAAAGGAGAAAGCATACAATACATATTCCAACTACTAATAGACAAATAATTTCAACAGACTAGGAACTAATTTCCATATTCTGGAAGGAGCCAATATGTGATGTTCCTGGCATGTATATCCATAGGAATTGGAAAGTCTATTGTTTTCTTATTGTGGAGTGTATGCATGATATTACAGCTATAAAAATTCTTTCTCATTGAATGGTTCCAGTGTACGGTTGATAATTAGTGGAACCCATTGTTCTTATGGTATCATAATTTTCCTTAAAAATACATCAGTAAATGTAGTTGTCAAGTTGTAAATCTTCTGAGGATGGTGTATGAAAAATACCAGTGGATCAGTTGCCTTTTCCACCACTTAAATTTGTTGATTTTTGGCAGTGTACTAAACCTTGTATAGTGCTGGTCCAGTTGAACTTGAAGCCATGGCAGTTTGAAGAGAGTTTGTCCCATATGCAAGAGGTGACATTAAAGGGCTCAGTGGTTAAGAGCATTGCCTGCTCTTTCAAAGGTTCTGAGTTCAATTCCCAGCAACCACATGGTGGCTCACAACCATCTGTAATGGGGTCTGGTGCCCTCTTCTGGCCTGCAGGCATACACACAGACAGAATATTGTATACATAATAAATAAATAAATAAATAAATATTTTAAAAAAAGAGGTGACATTAATCAGTACATTAGTCCTGTTTGCATAAGTTTGTACACATCCCAGAGAGTCTTTTATGGGGGTTGAAACCTTTTACATTAAAAATTGGTGGTGGTATATAGGCCATATCTGTGCAATATATGTGTGTTAAGGTATAATACGAGTTCCAGAGAACACCATGCCAGCACAAAGTGTCTGGGTGTCTACATGGGTTTTCCTCAGGTGGTGGATACAAAGGTTATGGCAGTAGGTAGGTCAAGGTGAGTGGAGATCTCTAATTGTTGTGTCTGCAATACTGTAACTTCCAGCTAGTCATTAATAGGTGGAGATGAATCATTTTCTGCCTTCCCTCTCAGGTGGTTATTCCACATGTCCATCTTACCTTCGTAGGGTAGGTAGGCCAGAAACACTGTAGTCGTGTTTGTCCTATTCAGTTGTGCTTATAGTCCAAAAAGTGAGTTTGAGCATTTGAATTCATATGGTAGTGGTATTGTATGCCAAGAGAGAAAATGCTTCCGTGGTGTTTTCCTATCAGTGTCTCAAGGGTTTGTTGTTGATGTCTCCTCAGTCAAGTAACCTGGCTCCTCATTCTGGTCTGAATCTGGATAATTGTATACATTATTATTTAAAGCTCCTATAGTTTTATTGTACTGGTAGACAAACACAGGATTTGTCTGCCGTATGTATGAGGGCAATAGTACCAAGAGGAATGTTTGCTGCCATATCTGACATCTCGAATCTCATTCTCTCCGAGTTCTTCATTGTAAGGTGGAAGGATGATTTAAAAGATATTTCTCTCAAGCTGGACAGTGGTGGCACACACCTTTAATCCCAGCACTCAGGAGGCAGAGGCAGGAGGATCTCTGAGTTTGAGGCCAATCTGATCTACAAGAGCTAGTTCCATGACAGGCTCCAAAGCCTCAGAGATACTCTGCCTTGAAAAAACAAAACAAAACAAACAAACAAAAGATATTTCTGTGTAGTTTAAGTAAATGGCTGATGCTGCTATGATATTTCTCCAGATCTGTGTTAAATGACATTTCACTGGGTTTCTCTCTTTAAAATTGGTATTTTTCATGTCTTCAGAGTCAGTGTGGGCTTTGACTTTTTCTCTTTCATCATAATAGCCATATTGCCAAAATTTCACAATGAGCATATTGATCATAGAATGTATTCCTGGTGTATGTGAAGTTTAGGATGAAGTATTCATTGTTCTAGTATTCTGGTAGCAATCCATCCAAGGTGTAATAGGATAAACCACTAATATCATAGTTTACTCTTGGTTTGTTTGTGATGGTAGCTGTTGGTGTGGTTGTTGTTTCATTCATTGTTCCTATTGCTATAGATAAGGCTGTTGATGATGATGATGATGATGTCTCAGACTTTGACAATCTCAGTGGTGTTGGTGATGGTGAAGCAAACAATGGTGTTGTCAAACAGCCTGAGCCTGACTTATTGAGTAATGTTAACCTTACAGAATTCAATAAGAGGTGTCCCAGTAACAATGTCCTGTGTGCTTTGGTCCAGCAGATCGATACCATGGTGTTCTTCCATCTTGCATTCTCTTTTATTTTCATGTTAACGATTCTATGAGGCATAGGGTGTAATTTGTCATGGCTCTGCCTTGCCATGTTCTGTTTTCTTCTCTGTCTGGACAGAAGGTATAATACCCAGTTAGCACCAGTGCTGAGTGGAGAGTAACTCTAAGACTATTACTGTCCTTATGAAAGTGCAACTCCAATATATTGGGTTAGGTACTAAGCATAATATATGCTTGTAGATCATCTGATTCTCTAAGGTTCAGATTTCCCTTCTTGTCTGTGCTCCAGATTGTGTTGCTTGTTCCAAGTGCCACAACTTCTGTCTCCTTTAAATATTTCTGTCCCTGTAAACACATTGATGGGGAAATTATTCTATATGCTCAGGAAATACCTGGTTGTTGTTCTGTCTCTGAGTTAATAGCTTCTTCTAAGGGAGAAGCTCTGTTCAATCTTTGTCTACTATATAACACAGCATGCAATTGCAATAGCCTTTTCAAGGGGTATCTTTGAATTGTAATAACTTGGTTTTAAGATGTCCATTTCATCTTTCTGTATTAACAGCTGCAGTTGGGTTATATGCTAAATGGAAGACACTGGATATCAATAGTCTGGAACCACCTGTGGACTTTAGAACCTGTAAATTGTGTTTCTTTATGTGACTCAATAATTACTGGGCAGCTGTTTCTGGCTTCCCAACACTGGTCTATGACTTTCTATAGCTAATCTAAGGATTATGCAGACAGATAGGCCCCTGTGAGTATTCAAAGCTCCAATGAAATCTATTTGTAGTTTATATTAAATTTTTTCAGGATACCATGTTACAACTGGTACTTGATGTCTGGATGTAGTTTTAAGTGCTGAAAAAAAGGCAGCAGTCTCCAGTGGCTTTTTTTTACAGACCTTCCACGATATCTTAAGGTTTCTTTGATCAAACCATGTGTGTATCCCAATGAGTATGTAAATTTAGGATTTCATTTTTACTAATTATGCTAATATTCTCAGATTTTTAAATTTTTCAGCCTGGGTTCATTTTAAGTTATTCTCATAAGGTTGTCATAATTTAATTTGATTCTCCATTTACCCTCTTTTTTTAGTGTTATTGATAAACTCTCAAGTTTACCAACTGTGTAATCTATCATCCTTGATAATTTATTCTGAATTTGTTCCCTTAAAAGTTTTAATGTTTCAGTCTTTTTGTCTGCTATTTCATTATTTTTAGGTATCACTGTCTTGCCTATGTGCATGTTTACATCAGTTACATAAATTTGATGACTTTGCTATATTTTGTCATTTCCATCCATGCCTCCCTTGAACAAATGTCTTTTTTATTTTTATCTGCCAGTTAGTGGTTTTCCAGTTTGATGACCATATGGCTATACCATTGCATATTCACCATGAATTGAAGAAGATACAGATTTTCCTTTTGCCTTCCTTAGTTGTTTGTCTTATAGCAGTGCTGCTATTGCTGTGACCCTTCAGTCCCCAAAGTCCAATAGGTGCCTCTTTTAGGTGAGGGGACCATAGGCAACTGAGCTATTTCCTCAGTGCAGGAAGGCACAGATCCCCTTGCTACCACATCCTGGTCATGATGGAATTCATTTTCTCTGTGATGCCTTTCCTTCTGTGGCTAAGCCTGAAAAGGACTCTTGCCTTCAAGTAGAGCCAATATATCACTGAGCAAGTATCTAAATACCTGTTGTTCTCAAAGACTCGGTAACTCTACTAAGAACCCTCTTACATCAGTGAAAAGGCCACAGATTCCTCTTGCCAGAGCTAAGGAGACCAACTGCCTTAGCAAGCAGTAACTTTCCTCAAGCCCTTGACTGACCTGGGAAAAGGATGTCCTTGGAGATCAGACTCTCTACTACAGTTTAAGAGCAATTTTTATTCCTCAAGGGGCATGATGTAGTGTCAGCACTGAGCTGTCCCGATTGTGTTCCGTTGTGTCTTAGTCTTACTATATGGACCTGTTCCCCCATATGCTCCCAAAATGGAAGGATCTGACTTCTTACCCTTTTCCCATTATACTGTACCATTCTGATTTCTCCACACTTATTATTTTATTATATTTTTATTTTATTATTATTAAAACTCTTGCTTTAATGGCCTTGGGCTCTGGATCTGAATTATATGCTTTTCATCCTTGGGGTCAGGTGTGTTCAGTTAGTAAATCTCTAAGTTTTCTGTTCTTGGTGTAATTAGGAAGATACAATAGGGATTCCTCTGTGCAGTCATCACTCTATATGATTGCAAAGTGGTGGGAAGTTTTTCCAAAAATTTATTTTGTTTAAAGAGACTGCCATTATATACATTTTCATCCTTCAAAGCCCACAGAAAATTTCCCAGAAGAAAAAGCATAAGGGAACTCCTGGAACACATACTGTGGATGATTAAAAAGGAAAGCAATAGGATACTGGAGAATTGTGTGTGCAAAGTCGAAATGCTGGAACTTTTTGTCAAACAGCAGTGGTCACTGTGGGGTCCACATCACATTACTATTCTAAATGGCCACTCAAGAAAGCATCTATACATGATCTCATTGTTTTATAGTAAGGCAATGAGTTTTTTTGCAGTTGAAGTTATTCCTCAACAAATTCTGTTGCTTAATTTTATTTAACAAATGTTGGACATACATCATGTGTCAAGAACTGTGTGATCCTCTTGGAGGTCAAGCTACATTGTGATCTTTGCTTGGAAACTTTTCTTACAACTTTTTAATGAACATGAGGCTACTGGTGGTTTAGTTGCTTACATTTTTTCTTAATTTTTATTTTCGTAAATGAACTCTTAACTACTTGTTGGCTATTTCATGTATGTCCTTATTGATTAGTTTCATTTGCCGGCAGTTTGTCACTTATTTTTCTCACATAGTTATTTGGTAAATTATAACTCTCTTTGTAATTTACTTACACAATGCATGTCTTCTCCTGGATTGAAACAGATACCAGAACTCCATTCTCTCATAGTCCTTTACAACAGGAATGAAATATACCATAAAATAATCTTTTGTTATTCAGATTTTGATTCTTACTCTAGAACTGTCTGGAATGGATATTGATATTATAGACCAGGCTGGCCCAAGCCCACAGAAAACCACATTATTCTCATAAATCCCTCTTTATTCTAGAATTCAGAGTACATCTCTGAAGTTCATTATACACGTGTATGTAATGTATACGTTTTCTTTGAGACAAGTTCTTACTATGTGATTATCCCACTGCCTCAGCCTCCGGAGTTATGGAATTAGAGGAATGATTCATAGTTTCTGGATCTGTTTTTATTTTCATTGTGTTCAAAAACAAAGAAAATAAAATCTTGAGAGTATCCTAACAATTTTAAGAAACTTAAACAAGAAATTTAAGAATGGTACAAACAGCACAGGAGAAAAGGCTATGGTATCTTTTTAGGGATTCCATGAAACTGTTCATAGAACTTCAGTCCTGGAATGTTCATTCCTATCCTTCAGGAGTTAGTGTGTACAAGTTTATTTGGAGTACATGATAGACGCTATTTCTTATGTTGACCAACTATTTCTGCCCTCAGATTATATTAAGGTAGAAACCTTCCTAGAGCCTAGAATAGGAGGCTTTTCATTCTCAGTGTCACCTCCTATAGTGATTCTGCAACAGCCCTGAGTGGTGTTTTCCTTTTTACCACATAGTTATTTTCCATAGAGGAACCAGAGTGATCTAGTTATAGTGGCAGGAAAAACCTTTTGGTCATTTATTACCAATTTGGACATTATTCTAGCTGTTGTGCCCATTCGCATCCTTTGCGTCCTAGTAATCCTCTGATGACTAGCAAGCCCTATTAGCTCTCTTCAATATGATTTCATAATGTCTAGTTTTAAAAAATAAAGGGACAGAGAGCATGGACTGCAAGGTGACCACTGCTGCTGGACAAAGTCCCAGCATTTTAACACTGCAGACCACACTTCTCCAGTACCTTTTTACTTTCATTTTAATGATCAATTTTAATGCCTTTCTTTTGGAAAATTTTGTGTGGGCTTTGATAAAAGATAAAAATGTGTATAATCATATCCTCTCTAAACAAAATAATTCTTTGGGAAAAAAATCCAGGGAGCCAGGAATTCTGTTTTTTCCTTCTAATTACACCAAGAACAAGATTGTTAGAGATTTCCTAGATCCACCTCATCCCAAAAATGAAATGCCTACAATTCAGATCCACAGCCTGAGGCCTTTTAAGGCAAGAGTGCAGTTAATAAATACAGAGAAATCAGAATGGTATGGTATAATGGGAAAAGTGTGAGACAACAGGACCTTCCCTTTTGGGATCATTATCAGGGGAACAAGCTTATATAGTTAAAGACTAAGAAACTGTAGTATAGTTTCTGCTCACTAGTAGATGTCCTTTTCCCAATGTCAGACATTTAGATAAAGGGTCTCCAGTCCCTCTGGGGACTTGAGGATAGTTCCTGTTTCCTAAAAAGGAGACATTGTTATAAGAGGAATTTATAACCCTTCCTACTTTTACTTTTTATAGACTAGTGTCAATTGTCAAGGTCAGTGCTAGGTCCCTCAACCTCTAATCTCAAGCCACACCCCAGCTCACCTCCCCTTGTCTCAGAGTATAAAGGGTAAGTCTTTTGTCAATTCAAAGTTGCCACCCTTGTTCACCCTCAGATTGTGCAGGTCTCTTTCCCCACACATACCTCCCCCAGCTTCACCTATCTTCTTTGGGGCGGGAACCATCCATCCACCTCTCACCCCTATCCTGTCAAAGCAGGTCAGGAACCAGAGTGTTATAGTTAAAGGGTTGCTCAGCTCATGCCACTCTGAGGTTTTGGGACTTGAAATTCTTAGGCCTGTTCTTACTATTCTGAATAGAATTTTGTTAATGTCGTTTTGATATCTAGCCCAAGGTAGTCACTGATTCGTGGTAGTTTTCCTCCCAGCTTCTGTGTGCTGGGTTATATGCCATGTACTCCTCTTAATATTTAAAAGTTAATGTCAGATCTGAAGAGCATATTTTTTAGAGTTAGAAAATGGTTCAGCCAAGGAGAGCTATGTAACAGGCTACAGAGACTGAAGGTGTTTCACAGCCATTGTGCCCTTCACACTGGGGGGATTGATATGGAGACTTTAAAAACAAATATTCAGCGAGTGTGGAATAACAGGATCCAAATTTGGTGCTTGCCTTGGCAGAAGGGGGAGGTTGGGAATGGGCAGGGCTTGTCTCTTAAAGAGACTGGGCACCAAGGTGATAGGCCAGGCCAGCAAATTACAGGATTTATAAAGGGGAAAACCACAAATGGGTCACAGCCTTGTCAGAAGGTCTCGGGTAGCTGACATCTAACCTGTTTGGTTATGGTGAGGGGAAGTACAGAATTGAAGAGTAAAGTAGTTAAAAATACATCAGTACATCAGGCGTGGTGGAGACATGTGGTTAGTAGCTGCCATTAGTCATACTCTAATCAGTTATATCCAGCATAGAATTTGACTCGCTATGGGAACCTGGGATCATAAAGAGGGCATAAGAAGGGTTGTTTTCATTCATACTGGTATGATCCTGGCAGGTCCTGTGGTGGGTGAGAGACAGACAGCTATGCCATGTAGAGAGAACTTGGGTATAGAGTCTGTTTAATGAGTAAAGGAATTATGGAGGAAAGAGGGGAAGGGGGGTGGGGAAGCAGGATAGGGACGCAGTAGTTACTCTTCTGAAGAGGGACTGACAGAGAGAGTAGGCAGGAGATCCCCTTGCCTCTGTGGCTGGAGGGGGGGGACGGCGATTGGGAATGGGCGGGGCTTGTCTCTTAAAGGGACAGGGTATTCAGGTGACAGGCCAGGCCAACAGATTATAACAGGGGTAATCTTAGTTTAGTTCAATTTGACCATCACAAGCTTAACAACATCTGAGATACTCTGAATCATAACATTTAGGAGATGGAACCTAGAAAATGGAATTTTAAATAAAACTGGTTTAATGTAGGTGTCAGGTCCAAATTGCAGGGACCCCCAAAAGACCACCAGGGAGACCAAATGCCATACGTAAAAGCAAAGAACCTTTATGCAAGTTTGAACTTGGGCTTTTCATGTGTTTAGCACATTGGCACAATCAGGGAGCCTCAAGTTCAGTTGGGGTAGGGTTTTTATCATAGCAGAAGTTCGGGTGAGGGATTTCTAAGGTTCAGGACCCCTGACTGACTGACATCTGTCTAGGGGTGGCTTGGTGAAAGTGAATGGGTGTGTATGGGAGCCTAACTACAATGGTTAGAATGTTAGGTATGTCCTACAATGGTTGGAATGTTAGGTATGTCCTACAATGGTTGGAATGTTAGGTATGTCCTACAATGGTTGGAATGTTAGGCATGTCCTACAATGGTTGGAATGTTAGGCAAGTCCTACAATGGTTGGAATGTTAGGTATGTCCTACAATGACTGGAATGTTAGGTATGTCCTACAATGACTGGAATGTTAGGTATGTCCTACAATG
>JAQHUG010000688.1:306537-333531 GCA_028555095.1 Dicrostonyx torquatus | reverse complement strand
GCTGGGGCCTCCAGATTATTCTGCTGGGGCCTCCCGATGGTTCTGCTGGGACCTCCAGATGTTTCTGCTGGGACTATATCAGGGCCCCCTGATGCTCCAGGATCTCAGAAGCCACCTTAGTTTTTCTTAACGCTAATGAGAAGGGGACAATGGCAGCAGAAAGACATTGCATAATGGAAAAGTCTGCTGAATTAAATCAACTGGTATATTTCAAGGATGTGCTGACCTCGCAATGGAAGCCAGGAGATGTGCTGCGTTGGGGAAGAGGTTTTGCTCTTGTTTCCACAGGAGAAGAAAAATTATGGATACCATCAAAATTAATAAAGGTTCAGTTTGAAGAGGAGGAACCTCTTGGAAAGGATAAATGACAGCTCATCCGCAATGATAATAATCATACAGGTGGTAAAAGAAACATAGAATGGGGGAAGGGTTCTGTTCTTATCTCTGCAGGAAAACATTCATCTTCAAAAAATTCAAGGGACCCTGGATATTTGAATACTGACTGATGAAAACAATTTACAACCCAATAAGGATCATCAAGAAAATTGAATAGATCCCATAAGTGAAAATATTCAAAACATACTTTTAGATATACATGAATGTACTTATACTTATAAATATATAGAGCTGGTTTTAGAGTTGAACTCAGTCCCTCTCTAATTCCAAGCCTGTTGTTAAGAGAAAACCCAGAGTTTCTGTCTCATGTCAAGAGCCATGATATGCAACAGAAGGAAAAGACAATTTATAAAATTTCTTTGCCTTTCTTCATATCTATTTTTGCCTTTATCATACTTTTCATTGAATATATTTGTATGTCTATATAAATAATGCTTAAGTTTTCCATAATAAACAATAAATTTTCCTGCAGTAATTTTTGAAGTTTCCAGGAAGAAGATGGGGCCCCACAACAACTTCACCTGGTTAATATGATGTCATGATGCTGATAGTGCTACTACAAGGCCTGTTTTGGGTACCAGCTGTACAAGACAGTTCCAACTTGGTTAGCTAAAATGGTGCACATCTTTTATAACATTCTGACCAGTCTTCTGCGAAATACTCAGAGACTATTTGCAATTTTACCAAACATCAATCTTGGAATTTAACCATCATTTACTTTAACAGGATCCCCTAGAAAGAACGTCACCCCCATGACAGCTGGAAGCAACTTTAGAGAACGATGTCCTCTCTCCCAGTAAAGTTTGACCTCAGGCTTAGGGACATAATTTAGGGGTTGATTATAATTGGTATATGGGGGAGGAATTTTATAGGCTCAGGGATCTTTTTAACAAAAAAAAAAGGTATAATTGGATGATGGCATAATAGATTGGTATTTGTGAGTTATTGTTTTTAGACAATTATATTGGTATAGATTATTGAATATTGATTCAAAGTTAATTATATTGGATATTGTGTGCATGTAAGCTTCTACCTGTTTAAAATATTGTTTATGTATTGATACATATATTTACCATACCACAGTGTACATTACTACCTCTGATCAAGATATTTATACATTGTTTACATTTGAAGGTCATTGTCCTCATTTATTGCACAGTTTATATTGTCTTAGTCTTTAAGTTAGATAGGTATTGAGAATTATAGATCAATAGTCATCTATGTTTGTCATATTTATAATTAGACTAATCAGGTTCTTTAGATACATAGAGATTATATTCAGTATAGATAGATAATCTTCAACCTCTTCAAGGAGCTGTAGAAAATGGCTTTTAATCCAAGTTCCAAGGTAGTGAGACACAATCACTCCTGGCAACACCGATCTATTCCTGAGAGAATGTTGAGCACCAAAGACACTCCACCTGGATCCTTTCTTCTTGGCAGAACCGGCCTTTGGGTAAAGAAATGCCCATACCTCAACCACTGACAGAGATACAGAGTATCTGTAAATGGATAAAACAGGACTGTCGTATCCTGCCAAGACAGGGTAATATGGTTTTGAAAAGTTTCTTGCCTTTGGAAATGATATGTCAGTTACATTAGTTCTTAGTCAAAGTTGGTTGCTTCAACATTGCAAATGAGACTTTGGGTGATCGCCCAGGTAGTCAGTTGCCTCTGTCATTTGTTGCACATTTTGGAAGTTTCTCCATTGCACTTCCTGTTCACTCAAGTAATATTATTTCCCTTCTCAGATCTTTGATGGAGTTGAAGATTAGATAATTGTAGTTACCTTCCTCATGATTTAGCCAAGCCTAATCTCAATGCAATAGTTCAACTCCTTGAAATAGAATGTTTAGTAAAACTTTTGTTATGTGTTCCTTGCTTAATAGTGTTTTTTTTTGTAATTTTATATTTGGTATATGTTTCTTGTATATAGCTGTGTTGGGTTTGGATCAATCTTGTTCAGACAAAAGGGGGAGGTGATGAGGAACTCTATCAACCAATCACATCTAGTTAGGGTGTGACTACCTGGGGTCCAGGTAGAAAAACCGGGAGAAAGCTGGGCAGTGGTGGCGCACGCCTTTAATTCCTCCCGAGTGGGAGGCAGAGGCAGGCGGATCTCTGTGAGTTCGAGACCAGCCTGGTCTATAAGAGCTAGTTCCAGGACAGGCTCCAAAGCTACAGAGAAACCCTGTCTCGAAAAACCAAAAAAAAAGAAAAAAAGAAAAACCGGGAGGACACAGGCGCCTGGTCTCTCTCTCTCTGTGCTGTGTCCACTGGACAGATAGGATGTCAGACCTCCCACTCTTGTAGTGTGAGCTTCCCCTTTTTAACCATTAAATTATAACTGTTCTTCATGAGCTGGCTTGGTTATTTATCGTACCAACCTAATTCTCCAACACTTGTCTTACCATCTGGTTATGGTGGGCAACCAAGAGCAATGACAGTACCTTGTGTTATTTGAGAGCCTCCCTGACTAGTAATCCATAAGGAGTGATTTTATGCATGACAGTCTGGCACTAAGGTTTTTATTTACTAACCTATGTCTTCTGGGAGCAGCAATGCACACCTATACAGGCTAATTCTTTCAAATCCATATGCATTGTACATATATAATATTCTCAATTATCTCACAAAATAGTAGATTTTCCTAAAGTTTATTCGTATGTCCTAATAAAATACAACCTTTCCTCATTTGTCCCCAACCACACTATCCCCACTTAGACCTTTAACCCCAAGTATTTTACCCCCGTCTCTTCTTCTATTTCACCTGCGTTCTACTATCCCCTTTGACTAAACTGTGATCAGATAACATATAAAAGTCCCCAGTCTCCAAAAGCTGAGACACAGAGAGGCCACAGACAAGGCCAGTCTGCATTCTTTGGGAGAGAAAAATGTGAAAGAGGAGAGACTAGGGTGGAAAGTGGGAAGAGAACAGGGATGAGCTGGTCTGCTAAATTATGGGTATAAAACAGAAGGATAAATATGAAGGAGGGAGAAGTGGATGGGTACACATCAGCTGAATTGATGTCTGTGCTGGTTGCTGGACCAATCTCATCTCTCAGTGCTTCTTTGTAGTTCCTGGAAATTCTTATCCCTGAGAATTCCTTGACAGTGGGACATCCTGTCCTCACCTCCAGTCTTTCTTTGGAAGTCTGGGTACAGGCTCATGTGATACCCCACAGGCAAGGTTTCAGATGCTGGTCATAGCTCTGGATGGTCCTTCATGGGTGCAGTTGTGAAGGCTGACCCTGCCCCTGTGTAACCTGTCACCTTGTCCAGTGTGCTGCTTAAAGCACTCCAAACAGATTACCTACACTGTGATCCTCTGACTATTGGAAGAGAAGCTTGGTGCCAGTGGGTGGGGTCCCGACATAGCCCTGGAGTGTAAGGCCTGAGTGGTTCATTGATTCACTAATTTCATCAGATAGAGATAGACTGTGTGATTTCCCTTTTTCATTTCTCATTAGAGGTATTCACTTATTGTCAGGGACATATGTACATGCCACGGTGCACATATGGAGATCAGAGGACAGCTTCTGCCATGTGGGGCTAATGTCTGCTTATATGGGCAGGTATGCTAATGAATTTTATGTCATCTTGATATAAGCTAGTTAGTTTGTAAGAAAGAATCTCAACTGAGAAAATGCTCCCCAGGTTGGAATGTAGGATGATGGTTGTGGGAGGGCCCAGCTCAGCGTAGATGGTACCACCCTGGGCTGGTGGTCCTATGTGATATAAGAAAGTAGGCTGAGCAAGCTGTGAAGACCAAGCCAGTATGTAGAGTTCCTCCATGGCCTCTGCTTCAGTTCCAACCTCGAGGTTCCTGCCCTGTATAAGTTTCTACCCTGGCTTCCCTCAATAATAGACTGTGATATAGAACTATAAGATGAAATAACCCTTTTTCTCCACAAGTTGCTTTTGGTCATGGTGGTTTATCATGGCAATAGAAGCCCTAACTAAGACAGCAAACTTTGCTGGCCCCTTAACCACTGAGCAATCTTGCTGGCCCCAAGGCTATATTATTTTCTATATAATCATTCCTATCTCTTTGGCTTCTTCTCCTCATTCTGCAGCCACAGACCCCAGAACACACACAGCAAGTCTCAGGTGACAAACAGGCTGTGACACATGTACCTGACACTTTATAAAACAAATAAATGCCTTTCCAAAGTGATCACCTTGAAATCTATCTATAAAGGTACATATAGAAATTAACTTAATATCAAAAATACTCTTGGTGTAGGAGGTCCTTCTATCTATGTGTTGCTTTTATTGGTTAATGAATAAAGAAACTGTGTTGGCCTGTTAATAGAGCAGAACTTAGATAGGCAGGGAAAACTGGACTGAATGCTGGGAGAAGGAAGGTGGAGATGCCATGGAGCCACCAGAGTCAGACATGCTGAAATTTTGCCAGTAAGTCACTGTCACATGGCTATACACAGATTAATAGAAATGGGTTATATTAATATAAGAGTTAGCCAATAAGATGCTAGAGCTAATGGGCCAAGAAGTGATTTAATTAATACAGTTTCTGTGTGGTATTTTCAGTTCTAAGCTAGCCATGTGGCCAGTAACCAACAAGCAGACATATTATATTTGTTTTATCTCCAACAAGCAGACATACTATATTTGTTCTCTCTCTCTCTCTCTCTCTCTCTCTCTCTCTCTCTCTCTCTCTCTCTCTGTGTGTGTGTGTGTGTGTGTGTGTGTATCTGTATTGTTTTCACAAATGTTCAGAGTAGTATGCATATGGTGTACTCACATGGGATGTATATTGTATATTTGCAAGTATATGTTGGTGGATGTGTAGATGTGTGGTATATGTGTATGTGAATGTGGAGATGATATATGGTATATTCCATATGCATATTTGTGTATATGTATGCCTTTTGTGTGGTATATGTGTGTGGGTACATGTAGGAGTAGTGTGTGGTATATTTGTTTGTATGTGTATATACATGATATGTAGATAGATAGATAGATAGATAGATAGATAGATAGATAGATAGATGCATTGAAATGGTGTATGGGATATTCACATGTATATGTTCATATGTGTGTCTGTGTGCATATATGTGTGTGGTATGTGTGAATGTGCATGTTGGAAGTACCCTCATTCTTGTACAGCAAGCACGTATACACATGAGCTATCTCCACAGCCCTACTACAAGTAACTTTAAATGTGAAGTTCATATCTGAAACCACAACTTTCTTTTTTTTTCTGTCCATGGCATTCATTGAAATATATCTATTGAGAACCTACTACATTCTAAGTACTATGATAAATGGTGCGAGGAGTTCCACAATGAGCCATGGTACTGTCATGAAGCCTGTATTCTCGGAAACAGAGACAAACAATAGATGAGCAAATACAGTATTTTAATAGACTTAAGGGCAACCCAGACTGAAACAGTGAGAGGAAGGCCAAAGGAGGCTGCAGTGATTTGATGGCATCTGAAGGTTGTGGCCAGACTGGGATGAGTATTTGAGAAACAAGGGGATAAGGAGCCCCTAAAGCATCACTAAGAAGTCAGCAGCTGCACAGAGCATACTGAGATTATTCTCACAGCTCCCTTTTCAGTGATCTACCATTCATGTTGCCTGATCCCTCCCTCAACACAAAATAATGAGGATTCTGGGATGGAGACCTCATTAGGGGAATACTTTGCAGTAGGATTTCCCTGGAGGTCAGAATTCTGCTTCAAATCTCTAGACAGTGCTTCTCCCCCCCCCCTTTTTAATTGGAGCTAGAAACACAATATGATGAGATAAAGAATTTGCCTCAAAGAGCCCTGAAAGGCCTTTGTCTAAGGGCAAACTCTGGAAAGAATGCTTCATCTTTTTTAAAGTAGCACAGGCTGGACGGAGCCTCTGAAAACCATCTCTCTACCTGCAGGACGATTCCACTCAGAGACAGCCAACCAGCTCTGCAGCTCTACCCAGGTGAGTCCAGGAGGGAGCTCAGTGCAGAGAAGCCATCCACTAAAGAGGACACAACTACCTGTGATTGTGTTGTCTAAACGTTAGTCTCTTCTTTCTTTCTGGAACTTTCCATATCTACTAAGATAAATTCAATTTCTATAAACTTGAAAATGGGGCTTTTAAAAACCTTAATACCCTCCTAATTTTCTCTTTTAATTGGCATGGCAATGACAGGGGTGGTCAAGAGGAGGTGGTGTTGGTTATGCAGAAACAAAGAGAGGCTGGATGCATCTTCCTCTCCAGTGACAGTTGCTAAGTTCCTCTCCTAAGTAAGATCTTTTCACTTAACTTTTGGCAAAAGACAAAAATCTACTCTGTGGAGCCCATACAATGTGGTCAGGATGCTCTCTCTCCATGGCATATATTCCCTGTGATCTGCCCTGTCCTTACCAGGGCAACTAACTGAATGAAGGACAAAAAAGGTAAACGCCCTTGCCAGAAAGGCTTGAACTGGATATTACTCCAACGTAAATAGGGTCCTTTGAGCACGCCCAACCCAGCACTAGACCGGTTTTCCTCCCCATGTCCAGAATATCGTACCTGCTTCCTAGCACCCCAGATCCCAAGGGCCACTGTAGAAACCCAACGTTTCAATTTGCTGAGGATGTGTTTTATACACTCTCCAGGAAAATACACTCTTATCAGAGAAGCCCAACATTGGTTCAAGATACATACATTGTAGCTCATCCTGGGGTCCCAAGATGCCAGAGGCCCCTGTAATGCCCCCCATTCCTCACATTCTTACCTTCTCAATGGCACCCTCTCATCCATCCTCACTACCTTCCCCTGCAAGTTTTACTACAGTTGTTCTTCAAAGATCATTTAGTCTCTGACATCACTGGAATCTCCTTTTGAAATGCTTTTATACTGAATTTTAACCTTCCAGTGTTTTTATGTGCTTTGATTAGATTCTGACCATTTTATAATTTTATTATTATCAAATACAGGCTAATATTTGGATATTTTCACAATATCTTAGTTATTTAATCAAGCCAGGGTTGATATACTCAAATTATTTGCAAGTTTTTTTAAAGTTTCAACAACTGAAAACAAGAAGATCTCAAACAACACGACACTGGAAGCTAAAGAATGGGAGAGACATTGCAGGGGGATACTAGGTTTGTCCCTGCTCTGAACTGTCCTACTTGCATTATCAGGTCCAAATCTTTGGCAAAACACATGCTCTCTTACTGTAAAAATCCATGTTTGAAACCCCACTGTATGTTCTTCTTTAGCTCCTGGAGCCCATGCCCCAGGTTTTGAACTACCCATCTTTAAAACTGCATTATTTACATGCCGGTCTCGGAACAGAGACTACCCTTAGTCTCACCAGCTGTAGCCTATGCCAATTTCCTAGGCTCTACAAGGCAGGGCACTCAGTATCTGAGTGCTCAGAAGAGCTTTCTTCCAAAAGGGAACCTGGAATAAATGAGTTGTACTTATTTGTAATAATGTAAAGGACAGAGTGGCAGTGCAGACCAGTTGGGGTGACTGCTCACTATATATAAGTGTGACTTTGAAAAATAAAAGTATGACTTAGGAGACAGCTCCAAATTGTTACTCCACAGTAGCAATTCTAATTTAATATAGAAATTTGAAGTTTCATAAAACATATCATGAAAATACTCCAGGTTTAAGTGGGAACACACTGGTATTAGATGTCTATTTGGCTTACAGTTCAGTCCATGTCTGCTTAGACCTGTGTAACTGGGACAATTTTTACAGTAGAAACATGTGGTGGATGCTTCTTGGCAGACAGGAAGCACATATAAAAGCACTGCTCTAGCTTCCTCCCCATCTGGTTGATGCGGACACTTGAAATCTTTCATGCTCTTTAAGGGGAGTTGAAGGAAAATAAATGAAGCCTTTTGTGTATATACATGCACAAGCTTGCTAACAACCATATGTTAGTCAATGCATTTATAACAAACAATAAACATTCCTTTGTAATTCTGTATTTTACAAAATTCAATCTAAACCAATGGACAAATAATTCAATCAATAAAACTAAATGATATCCTGAAATGATAAAGAGGGCAAGTGATCTCTGGAATTTGTTCTAACAAAACTAGATCCATATTTATAATAACAAAGTCTGACCATGACTTGAAAGAGTTATAGGGATCCAACAAGCAAAATGAAATTATCACTTTTAACCCACTAGAAAGTGACTAATGAACTGGGCAGTGGTGTGCACACCATTAATCCCAGCACCTAGGAGGCAGAGGCAGGTGGATCTCTGTGAGTTCGAGGCCAGCCTGGTCTACAGAGAGAGTTCCAGGACAACCAGTGCTGTTACACAGAAAAACCCTATCTAGAAAAAGAAAAGAGTAGCTAGTGGGAAAAAAATTGGTAAGAAATTAGATAATATAAATAGAATAAATAATGATTTATATATATATATTTAGGTATATGTGGTTCTCAAGAATCAGAAAAGAATTCTTGAAGGTAATGGTCCCAAGAGCAAGGCTGAAGGGAAGAGCCTGACCAAAAGGAAATTGACAAAGAGGTGTGTCAGAGAGCACTTCAGGAGCGCCTTCAGAGTCTCGCGTGAGAACTGATGCGGTCATGAAGAACAGCCAGACACTGCATATTTCGCATGCTGTGGTGAGGATTTGTGGTTCTTAGCCAAAGACAAAAAAGGCAGCGTTGCACTGAGATCGAGTGAGAGTGCACGTGAGTGGAGACATTAGCTCCACTCTACATTTGCCTTAGCCTCTCCTCATTAAAACACTTTCTGGCTGGATTTATTGGTACATCCTATGGCTCAGGGGTTCTCCTTTTCTTTGATCTATACAATACTCTTTCTTGGTGCCTTTCACTGAGCAGGAGATTCCATACATCTACCAAAAGAGCCAGCCTCTGGAGGGTTTCTTTCCTTTCAAAACAATTTTACACAGATGAATTTCTCTCCTACTAGCCAATAATCATCAAACAAAACATTGCTTTACCTTCTCCCCCTATTGTAGCCCCTTGTCTAACTCCATGATTCAACTTAGCAGGCTAAGATATGAGAAGAAACAGAAACACATCATTAGACACTGCGGTGACAGATTTCATTCTCCTCGGTTTGGCTCACCCCCCAAACCTAAGAACTTTCCTCTTCCTGGTCTTTTTCCTCATTTACATCCTGACACAGCTGGGAAACCTGCTCATTCTGCTCACTGTGTGGGCTGACCCCAAGCTGCATGCCCGTCCTATGTACATTCTTCTAGGTGTGCTCTCATTCCTGGACATGTGGCTCTCCTCAGTCATTGTTCCTCGAATTATATCAAATTTCACTCCTGCCAGCAAGGCTATCCCATTTGGTGGCTGTGTAGCACAACTGTATTTTTTCCACTTCCTAGGCAGTACTCAATGCTTCCTCTACACTTTGATGGCCTATGACAGGTACCTGGCGATATGCCAACCTCTTCGCTACCCTGTGCTCATGAATGGAAAGCTATGCACCATCTTAGTGGCTGGAGCTTGGGTAGCTGGCTCCATCCATGGGTCTATTCAAGCCAGCCTGACCTTCCGGTTGCCCTACTGTGGGCCCAACCAGATAGATTATTTCATCTGTGACATTCCTGCAGTGTTGAGACTGGCCTGTGCTGACACAACAGTCAATGAACTTGTGACCTTTGTGGACATTGGGGTAGTGGCCGCCAGTTGCTTCATGCTGATTCTGCTGTCCTACGCCAACATAGTTCTTGCCATCCTAAAGATACGCACTGCTGATGGGAGGCGCCGTGCCTTCTCCACTTGTGGCTCCCATCTCACTGTGGTCACAGTCTACTATGTCCCCTGCATCTTCATCTACCTTCGGGCAGGCTCCAAGACTCCCTTGGATGGAGCTGTTGCTGTATTCTACACTGTTGTCACTCCATTATTGAATCCCCTCATCTACACCCTGAGAAATCAGGAAGTGAAGTCTGCTCTGAAGAGGCTAAGAGCAGGAAGAAGGAATGTGGGTGGAGAGAAGTAGCCATGGCTCAGGAACCACACACACCATCAGCACTGTCATTTCCTTAACTACTGCTCCTCATGGGACAAATGCCCAACAATGATAATGGTTTAAACCAAAATGAGTTTAATTAAAACTGAAAGAAACTTTCTATCATAATCTTTTCATTCTAAATTGTTTTATAACTAAATGGACACCTTACTTCTATCATCTCCAACAACATTTTGAAAAGAAAAAATGCTTTGTTAAAGGCCAAGGCAGGCACTAATGCATCTCCATCTTGCTAAGGCGAGTACATCATTATACCAGAAGCCTTGAAAGAAAAATAAAACAATATTAACCAAACTCCTGCTTTCGCTGTCTTTGCCCTTCATCAGGCCTCTCCAAATTCTGTGTTTTTTGCTTTTCCATGGTGTTGAACTTGAAGATCCTGAACCATTCTGGTAGTTAATTTTGGCTGTCAACTTGACACACCTGAGAGAAAGGAACCTCTGTTGAAGACTTGTGCCTATCAAACTGGCCTGTGGAGTTGTCTGTGTGGCATTTTCTTGATTGCTAGTTGGTAGATGAGAGCCTCCCCACTGTAGACGGTGCCATCCCTGAGGAAGTGGTCATGAGTAGTATAAGGAAGGTTATTGTGCTGGCCAGTAAGCAGCACTCCTCCATGGTCTCTGCTTCAGGTCTTGAGTTCCTACCTTACCTTCTCTTGGTATGGACCACAAGCTGTAAGCCAAATAGATTCTTTGCTCCTCTGAGTTTCTTTTGGTTAATTTTTTATCACAGCAACAGAAATCTAAATAGGATAATCATTAATGGCCCCTTCCTCCCTGTTGCTCATCCTCCCTGTATGCTTACATACCAAACTCAGGTTCTAACTTGTCACTTCTCCTTTTACTCCTCATTTATATCACAACCAAATTTAATTTTCAGGCGTGATAATGCAGGCCTATGATCACAGCACTGGAGAGACTAAGCAGTAGGATCAGGAGTTCAAGGCCAGTAAGTTTGAAGACACAAAAAGCAATCCACCAGCCTTAGCGTCCACAGGGCTAGAACTGCAAGCATAAGCCACCATGTGCTGTGGAATATTACTGTAACTAGGCAACATGTATTACATTTGTTTATGTTTCATCTGTTTAATTGTGTAAAGATATGTTGCTGTTTCACTTTGCCTGCCTTGGTCTAATGAAAAAGCTGAAAGGTCAATAGCTCAATAGCTAGTTAATGGAGGGGTAGGCAGGGCTGGCGGGCAGAGAGAATGAGTAGGAGTCTAGGCTGGGGAAGAAGAGGAGAGAAAGAGAAAGAAAGAGAGGGAGATGCCTGGGGCCAGCCAGTTGGCCTCCAGACAGACAGACAAGGAGCAAGTAGGAAAGCAGGACATGCCAATGGAAAGAAAGGGTTAAAAAAAAACCTGAGGCAAAACATAGATGAAGAGAAACAGTTTCTAAGTTATAAGAGCTAGCAAGAAATGAGCCTAGCTAAAGTCAAGCATTCATAACTAATAATAAGTCTCTACACCATGATTTGGGAGCTGAATGGTGGCTGCTACCATCATGCCCAGTGTCTTAGAGTTTCTAATGCTGTGAAGAGACACCATGACCACAACAACTCTTATAAAGTAAAACACTTAATTGGGGGCCAATTTACAGTTTGGATGTTTATCCCACTGTTACGGCAGAAAGCATGGAGGCATTCAGGCAGACATGGTGAGTGATGTGCAGCAGCTCCCAGTGTCACTAGGATGAATGGGGAGGTGATGGAGAGGAGGGAAAGACAGAGGAGTGAAGTGGTTTTCCTTTTTTTAATTATTAGTTTTGTTCTTTTTTGACTTTCTTTTAGGGGCTTTGTTGCAGGAGTGTGGGGCATATGTGGGGGGGGGAGTTGTGAGATTGGCAGGATTGATATGAAACTCCTAAGGAGTCAATATATAAATGAAATTCAGCAAAAGGGAGTATTGAAACCGGCAAGCTTGAAAGCCATCAGCTTTCACATCCTGTCTCTACCCAGCCCTCTCTTCTCCTGTCTGTTGCCAACTGCCCAGGCCAACCTGCTCCTGTCTGTTCCTGTCTTCAATCACTTTTTCCCCTTGCTCTCTCCTTTTGCTTTTCCTCTCCCAGAGAACGTAGACTAGATCTATAAGGTCTTTGTGGCTCAGCATCCTGAAAGAAGGAACTGTTGTACATTACTTGATACACATCTTTAACCCACTCTTCAGTCCACCTTTACCAAAACTCCCTCGCCTCATTCCACTTCTGCGTCTTCTGCTCATGCTCCCTCCGGTACTCTCCACAAAGCCAATACTGACCACTGACCTTACCTTCCTTCTACTTGTTTCTACCGTGCCCATAATGACTGCTGTCTGTCAGAGAACACAGTAATCACAAGAGTTCCTTTTCTGCACAATGACTGACACTCAACTGGTGGTTGTGTTTCAGTTGACTCTGTTTTCATATTGAGTCTACCCTATACATTTGGAAGACATGGAGACAGACCCCAGTACCCTAGACACAGGTCCAACAAAGGAAAACACCTCAACTTACTATGACAACTTTGGCTTCCTACGTCAGCTGTGAAATGAGGCGACTGAAAAGTAATTTTGATTCTGAGTGTTTATTTTTACTTTAACTTTATTTTTCTTTACAAATATTTTTATGAGAATTTCATATGTGATTTTGGGGGAGACTGGCCTCAAACTCAGAGATCCTTCTGTCTGCCTCCTGGGCACTGGGATTAAAGGTAGGTGCCACCACTATCTGGCTACTGTTCTTCTTGAACACTGATATAAAAGAGATAAGCCAGGCGGTGGTGGCGCACACCTTTAATCCCAGCACTCAGGAGGTAGAGGCAGGTGGATCTCTGTGAATTTGAGGCCAACCTGGTCTATAAGAGCGAGTTCCAGGAAGCCAAGGCTATTACACAGAGAAATCCTATCACAAAAAGAGAGAGATGAAAGCAATTCAACCAGTAAACTAACTCCAGATAATTTTTTTTCAGTTTTCAGCATCCTTAGCTGTCAGGAAAACTCAAATTTAGACTACTTTGTGATCTATCTAAAAAGAATTGTTTGTGTATTTTTACTGTTTTGCAAAATTAGTAGAAACAGGAAACTTAAATTTTTCTACCAGTAATGGGAACATTGAAATAAATTTGTGCAACTTGAATAAAGATGAAAATAACAAACACAAAGAAAAATCTATGTCAACTTTTATCCTATGACCCAACTGAAATTACCATTTTCTGCTTACTGCATAAGGTGCCAGGTTGTCATGCCGATATAAGTGGCCTGCGCTGTCACATAAGGCCACAGTGACATCCAGGCCCAGGCTGCTACTGAGAATCATGTTTGGGTCTGTGGTTCAACCACAGCCAGGGTTTGTGTTGATGCCCTGGGCTCCTGTGATCACCAAGAGCTGTGCAGATGCCTGTGGTCTGAATAGCCACCTGAGAACATATTGCTGTCCAAGGGCTTTGCTCTCACTGGGGCTATACTTATCCCCATGATGATATCCAGGTGCTTGGGTCCATGTTCCTGCTACAGCTGAGGCTGATGATAATGTGCATGGCCTTTGTTGCCATGGGAAGATGGCATAGAAATCATACATGTTGAAATTTAAGGACCGTACTGAGCCAGCTCTACCCCTCACTAGCCCTGGAATAGCTGGCCTGGCCCCTCACTGGACACTATAGCAGAAAAGCTTGCCACATCCCCAATGGGACTATCACACCTCCCTACACTCAGGAGAACAGTCCCATACCTCATCATGGGTGTGAGAGAGCCTTGATAGCATGGGCATAGGAGAGATGACCCCTCACCTGAGGGAGGCAGTTCCAGTGGTCCAGACCAACCAGCACAGCTACCACTGGGACCCACATCCTGGGCCTTGGGTGGCCCACCCTAACATCTACCCAATCTATGACCTGCTGGAGTACATGAAGTACATGACTCAGGGCAACAGCAGGATATCTGAGGGGAGCTTCAGTATGGTCCAGTGAGGATGGTATGCCAGGGGCTTGAACCAGACCAATGATCCATTTGCAGTGAATATTTTGTGGGTGGGTTGATTGGACAAAAGGGCATATACACCTCATGACATACCACAACACCCAGTGCCACTGAATGAAGAGATGGTGGAAAAATAGGGGAACAAGGTGAGTTTTGTTTGTTTTTAATTGACTTTTGGTGGGGTTTCTTTGGTGCTACATGGGTAAGGAGAGGATATGGAGGAACTGGGAGATGAGTGGGATTGGGATATAAGATGTGAAATTCCCAAAAATAAAATAAAGAATTATGTTTTTAAAAAAATAATTTTTAAAAATCAAAAAAATGTGGTAAGGGAAGTGGGAGTGGACCTGGAAAGAGTTGGGGTGAATATGATGAAAACACACTTGAGCTGGGCAGTGGTGATGCACACATTTAATTCCAGCACTCAGGAGGCAGAGGCAGGCAGATCTCTGAGCTCAAGGCCAGCCTGGTCTACAGAGCAAGTTCCAAGACAGCCAGTGCTACACAAAGAAACCCTAGCTTGAAAAACCAACCTCCCCTGCAAAAAAAGTACATGAAATTTTCAAAGAACTGTTAAGAATATGCTTTAAAGAAGAACAAAGTCAAATTAAAAGTCAGCATCAAAATAAAGAGTGAAGAGCATCAATTCCTTCTTAGTTGCCTAACTTGACAGATGACATTGTAGGAAACTAAAGTGGGCATCAAAAAGACTTTAGGGCATCTTGTTCCTATGTCTTAGATGAGCTTTGTGTCCAAATGTTGCTCAGAACAAGATTAGTCATTGTGAAACAAAGACTTGCCACAAGCCTGTGCTGAACAAGTGGTCCTTAAACACAGATAGTCCCCTGAACTGGGGTACCCAACCTGGTGGCTTTGAGTTCAGAGCTGTCTTTGTATCAATGTCTAGTTTCTCTGCCTACCAATCGCTAAGGCATTTCTTTCCTCACTGGCACTGAGCAGGGTATCCCACAGAGACCCAGACTTCCCCAAGTCCCTCCACTTCTGCCCACCACAAAGAGTTAACAGGTGCTGATCCTAGGAAGAATACAAAAGGGAGAGGGACTTCCAGAACAATTTATAAAGGACAAAAAGGGCCTAATGAGATAGAAATGTCATCAACTGTAACTCATCTCTCAGCACGTATGTCCTCAACCTAACTGTGACACTTCCTACTTATACCATTTAGTTGTTTCCCAGCCATCCTTTAAGGCCCCAACATCTTGCTTTAATTCCACTCATAACCTATGCTCAAGACATTCTGGATTGCTTCTTTCCTTACCTGCGCCAGGCTTTTTCAGGTTTTCATGGTTTTACATAAGAGTTTTCCTCCTCTGAAGTTCCACATACATAGCCATATGCCCTGACATTGAAGGAGCAGCGTGAGTACTACCCACTTGATGTCTTCCAGCATCTGCCTCGAGCCCTGCTACAAACCACAGAGTCACCACTCCCCCTGCACTGCAGGCCCATGCTAACCTATAGTCTAGATTCTCCTCACCATGATGTGAACTTAAAATAAGTTGTGACTGAACAATTTTAATTTCCCCAAACAAATATCCATGTGCATAAACATTGAGGATCTAAGAACAGAGGTTTAGCAAAGGTGGAGAAAGAGGAAGAATCCTCTTGCACAAATTACAGGTAAACTCAAGATAGCAAATATTAAGGAATCCTTGAAGAATTTTGGCATGAAAGGCACAGTGAGAAAAGAAATAGTAAGGGACAAATTCTTAAGATATAAAATATAGAATGTATTTTATGTAGTAGAGCTTTGTTTCCCCAAAAGAAGTATCAGTCATGTTAAAATGAGAATGTATTTAAGGACAGAACTTACAGAATACATATGAATATAATACCAGCTATAGATATAGTATATATATATACATATATATATGGGACTTATAGAATGGCTTATAGGCTAGTCCAAAAATGGCTGTAAACCAATGGAAGGTTGAAGAAGTAGGCTCTAATATCAGTAAAGGAACAGACTTTCTAGCAAGAATAAGGCCAAAAGAAACTGATTCCTTCTTCCATGTCATTTATATAGGTTACCATAAGAAGGTTTGGCCCAGATTAAAGATGGATCTTCTGACCTCTAAAGATCTGGATTAAAGCTTTATATTCCCACATCAAAAATCTTTTTTAATAGAGGGTTTTCTCACTTCAAATGACTTAATTAAGAAGATATTCCTCACAAGTGTGCCCAGCCATTTGGGTTTTAATTGATTCCAGGTGTGGTCAAGTTGACACCCAAGAATAGCCATCACAGAGAATAAATCTTGGATGAGAGATAAGAGAATGTAACCAGTCTTTCTCTGTCCGACCAGCCAGCTCCCAAATCACAACACAGAGACTTATTAATTATGAAAGCTCAGCGGTTAGCTTGGGCTTATGTTTAGCTAGCTCTTACAACTTAAATTAATCCATTTCTATTAATCTATGTACTGCCCCAAGGCTTGTTTACTGTAGTAAGGAGGGAGCGGTGGGCTGCCCCTTGTTTGTCCCAGGCCCATAGTAGGGAGGAGCAGGCCCTTTGTTTCATCCCACCCAGCTCCTGACCACCCGGCTCCTGGCCACCCGGCTAACTTATACCCAAAATAACCACACCAAAATCATATTAATTAAACACTGCCTGGCCCATTATCTCTAGCCTCTTCTTGGCTAACTCTCACATCTTGCTTTAACCCATATCTAGTAATCTGTGTATCACCACGGGGTTGTGGCTTACCAGGAAGATTCTAATCTACGTCCATCTCAAGCTGGAGATTCATGGCATCTGCCACACTTTCCTTCTTCCCAGCATTCTGTTCTGTCTACTCCACCCACCTAAGGGCTGCCCTATCAAAAGGCCAAGGCAGTCTCTTTATTTAACCAATGAAAGCAACACAAATGCAGAAGGACTCCTACCCCAGTTTACCTCATCTACATACTGTCCACCCTGCTTTCCTGCTTCCTCCATGTCTCTTCATCTTTGTCCTTCTTCCTCCCAGGGTCCTCTTTGCCTGAAAATCCTGCCTAGCTATTGGTCATTCAGCTTTTTGTTAAGCCAATCAAAGTGATGCATCTTCACAGTATGCAGAAAGATTATCCTACAACAAGAGAGAAACATGATAATGGTTTGAACTTCAATTCAGAAAAAGAATAAAATGAAAGTCCTGAAATAGAGAGAGGAAAACCTCCAAATTAGGCCATGAGAAGATGGTTTTGCTTATTCAAGTTAAGGAGCTCTAGCAGTAGTGTGGTAACTTTGTGAAACACCATGGCAACCGCATCTGGTTCCTACAGTCCTTCCTCCCCCTCTTGTGCAGGGTTCCCCTGGTTTTACCTAGTGTTTAGTTGTGGGTCTCTACATCTGTTTCCATCAGTTGCTGGATGATGCCTCTCTGATAACAATTGGGCTAGGCACTAGTCTGTGAGTGTAGCAGAATATTGTTTGTAATCATTTCATTGACTTGACTTTTTTTGCCAGGTGTGTTTGGTTCTATCCTGGATCTCTAGGATGTCCTGCCTTTAGTTTATGATCAGCCAGGCAGTACCAGCCATGGGCTCCCTGACTGTCAGTTTGGTTTCTGTGAGTACCTATGAGGCCTGGTTAGTTGGTTTTGTGGGTATTCTTGTGGTGTCTTTGACTCCTCTGGCTCCTACAATCCTTCCTCCATGTCTTCTACAGGATTCTCCCAGCTGTATCTACTGTTGGGCTGTGGGTCTCCACATCTGCTCCCATCAGTTGCTGGATGAACCCTCTCTGATAACAATTACATTAGACTTTGATCTACTATAAGAGAGTATCATTAGGAATCATTCCACTGACTTTTTTTTCTGGTTCTGTTTGGTTCTATCCTAGGTCTCTGGTTCCCAGCCATGTAGGCTGTGTCTGGTGTGGACTCCCTCTTGTAGTATGGACCACAAGTTCTGCATGGACATTACCCCAGCACATCCTGCAGGCAGGACAAATTGTAAGCTGAAAGTTTTGTGGCTGGATTGGTGTCCCAGACCCACTACTAGGAGCCTTGTCTAGTTATAGAAAATGGACAGTTCAGGCTTGGTATCCCCATTACTAGGTGACTTCACTAGGGTCTCTTGTAGATTTCAGGGAGTTTCCACTGCACTAGGTTTCTATATCACCCCATAAATGTGACCCACTTCCAGTTGTCTCTCCCAGTATCCTCTCCCTCCCACCTGCAACCTGATCCCTCCTGTTCCCATTGCCATCTCCCCCCAATGCATCTGGAAAACCTATTCTATTTCCATTCCTGGGGAGATTCATGCATCCCTCCTTGTTCTCCCTCCCTTCTTAGCCTCTCTGGGTCTGTGGATTGTAGGATGATTATCCTTTACTTAACAGTTAATATCTATTTATAAGTGAGTATATACCATGTTTGTCTTTCTGTGTCTGGGTTACCCCCAGTTAGTTTATTTTTCTAGTTCCATTTGCCTGCAAATTTCATGATGTCTTTGTTTTTAACAGCTCAGTAATGTTCCATTGTGTAAATGTACCACATTTCCTTTATCCACTCTTCATCTGAAGGACATCTAAGTTGTTTCTAGTTTCTGACTAGTGTGAATAAAGCTGCAATAAACATGGTTGAACAAGTTTCCATGTGGTAAGATGAAGTATCCTTTGGGTATATGCCCAAGAAGCATGGCTGGGTGCTGAGGTAGATCAATTCCCAGTTTTCTGAAGAACCACCATATTGTTTTCCATAGGGACTCTACAAATTTGCATTCCCACCAGCAACAAAGTAGTATTCCCCTTGCTCTACATCCTCACCAGCATAAGCTGTCCCTTGTGATTTTGATATTAGTAAAATGAAATCTCGAAATCTCAAAATTACATTCTGAGTAGTGTAAAATGAAATCTCGAAGTAATTTTGATTTGCATTTCCCTGGAGAATAAACATTTCTTTAAGTATTTCTTGGCCATTTAAGATTCCTCTGTTGAGAATTCTATTTACATCTGTACCCCATTCTTTAATTGGATTATTTGGTTTGTTATTGCTTTGTTTCTAGAGTTCTTTATATATTTTGGATATTAGCCTTCTGTCAGATGTGGAGTTGGTGCAAATTTTTTCCCATTTTGTCCTATTGATGGTATCCTTTGCCTTACAGAAGCTTTTAAGTTTCATAAGGTCCCATTTATTGATGGTTGTTCTTTATGCCTGTACTACTGTGTATCAGTGTTATTTTCGGGAAGCACTTATTTTGTTTTTATAAAAAAAAAACTAGAAGAAAGGGTTCAGAAGTTCCAAACACAAAATAACACTGGTGTTTTAGGAGGCTGCTTACTTGTTCCCAACTGCTCAGCCCTGAAATAACCACACAGAAACTGTATTAATTACAACACTGCTTGGCCTATTAGATTATGCATATTTCTAGCTCACTCTTATGTCTTAATTTAACCCATTCCTATTAATCTGTGTATCACCAGCAAGGTTTCTGCTCATCTGTTCCCAGTGGCAGCTACATGGCATCTCCTGACTCCACCTTCTTTCTCCCAGCATTCAGTTTAGATTTCCCCACCTACCTCTGCTCTGCCCTGCTATAGGTCCAAAGCAGTTTCTTTATTAATTAACCAATAAAAGCAACACATATACAGAAGGACCTCCTACATCATCTCCCCTTTTCTGTTTAAATAAAAAGGAAGGCTTTAACTTTAACAAAGTAAAATTACATATAACAAAATAGGCATCAAGCAAGAATTATAGTTTACAACATTTATATCTACTTTATCTTTTATCATAAATAAAGAAAACTATAACTTATAACTATTTTTCTTCAACTCCATCAAAAACTCCAGAAAGATATAACATTACCTAATTAAACAGGAAGTGCATTATAAACAACTTCCAAAACTCTAGAATTGACAAAGACATTTCACTGTCTGGACAGCCACACAAAGTTCTTCTGTAATGTTGCAGGCATCCATCTTCAGTCTACTGGCCCGTAGTATCTGGCAGACTTTTCCATGAAGCAGGAAACTTTAAAGACAGTTATACTTATATTGGCAGTTTGTCAGTCACTTTCTTCTGTGTCCTGCAGAATGTCTGGCAGACTCTTTCATGAAGCAGGAACCCCAAAGTATCATTTCACCTTTAGGCAAGTTCAGCAGTCACTTTTCTGTGGGTCCCACATGTCTAGCTCACACAGCATAACATCAAGCAGTCTAGGCAAGAGCAGTTTCTTGCCCAGATGATTAACAAACTCTATAAGGAATCTCTTCAATGCCTATCTTCCTCTTGAAGTAATTGTTGCTGCCAAGAGCAGATGTGTCACATGGCCCTAAGTTATTAAAACATTTAAATGCCATATTCTGAAGGTCTCTGAAAGATCTGAAGAATACCTATACAACTGAAACATATCTCTAAATATCTAGAAAACCAAAATAACATGACTACAAGTTTGACTATTGTAGATGATTATCTATTAACCTATATTTCTTAATTACATATTACATTTTTAAATGAGCTTCACAAATATAATACCTTAATCAAGAGCAGAAATATATATATATAACAAAATTGATCTTGAATTTATATTAATACATTAAGATTCACGCCAATGTAATTCTCTATAGCATATACCCCTTTAAATGTAAACAAGGATTTATGAACAAATGTAACATGAGGGCCTACTTGTTGGGGTTTCTGTCCTTCCACCAGGTCCCACAGCCATTTATCCCCAAAGAAAATCACACAGAGGTCTCCATAAGTTATAAACTGATTGGCCCATTAGCTCAGGCTTCTTATTAGCTCTTATAACTTATATTAACCCATTAGTCTTATCTATGTTAGCCTCATGGCTCAGTAACTTTTTCAGAGGGGCAGGTCACATCCTGCTTCTTTAGTGTCTTGACAGGGCTGGGGAGGAATGGGCTTCCTCCTTCCCAGAATTTTCTTGTTCTCATTGACCTGCCTCTACTTCCTGTCTGATTGTCCTGCCTATACTTCCTGCCTGGCTACTGGCCATTCAGTGTTCATTTAAAACATAATTGACAGAATATAGACAATACTCCCATGCCACTTCCATCCCTTTTTTTTTAAACAATGGAAAATATCCATAGTCCATTTTTTGGGAATGTGGGTGTAGTATTACAGGCTACTTCCTGCTGATTGAGGGAGCTAATAATCTTATGGGGAGGGGACTTAAAGAAAATTTTGAATTATGATCAAGTCCTGACTGGAGTATCCTGTGAGGCTTGATCATCTCAAGCAGCAGTCTTGAATCTGTTCTGGATGTAGAACTCAGACATCTGGGTCAACTGTTCTTACTGGACATTTCTCAGTTGGTCTTCCTTGATCAAACCTGATTTTTCTTAACTCAGAATGAATCCATAGCCTCTCATTTCCTGTGGAAACTAAGCAAAATCTCTTCTCCAAAGTAACATACCTTTTGACTTCAATTTTGAAGTCAAGCTATTTTCAAAATTCCAAACTTGGATTAATTTAGCAGTATTCATAAACAAATATCTTTTAGCAGCTGTTGTTCCTTCCTCAGCATTTAAACAATTCAAAGAGAGCATGATAGCATACAGTATCCAGACTCTCTCTGTATTTTTCACCTTTACATGGCTTTATTTTAACCTCTATTTCTTTTATTTTTACTTTTACTTTTTGAGACAGGTTCTCTGTATATCATTGGCTGTCCTGGAACTCCCTCTGTAGACCAGGCAGTCCTTGAACTCACAGAGATCCACCTGCCTCTGCCTCCAAGGCATTGGGATTAAAGGTGTGTACCACCATGCCTTGAACTCATAGAGGTCTGCCTGCCTCTGTTTATCAAGTGTTGGAATAAAAGGTATGTACCACCACACCCAACTACTCTCTTTTTTTTTTTTATTTGAAGGACTTTAACCTTTAGCCTGTATACATTTTTAACACATTGTAAAACATTTAGAGGTTTTCTTTGACTTTGAATCTTTTTTTCTTTTTACTGTATATCTCTTTTTTTTAACCACGAGTCTTTAATTTGCTAAGCAATATGAAGAGGATTAAAGTCGTGGCTCTAACAGCTGGATCCAGCCCATTCCTTAGCTTTCTGAAATTCCAGGCTTGTTCGAGACCAGCCTGGTCTACAAGAGCTAGTTCCAGGATAAGCTCCAAAGCTACAGAGAAACCCTGTCTCGGAAAAAAAAAAAAAGAGTCAGAGTTTGCCCTGGCAGGACGGCCCAGAAAGCTGGCATTTTAAAACAGTGTGGCTTTTTTCCTGCTACAGCTGAAAACCAAAAAGCATGCAGTCAGCTTTTCATCAACACATTTAAATGTTTTGTGGCAGGATCTCTTAAAAGAGCTGCAGGGTTTTACAGCTAAAGCTTAGTCAGGAAGCCTCTTTTAAATGAGAGTGTTTGCCTCTAGCAAGCAGAGCAGATCCGAGAGGTCACATCCTGTTTCTTCAGTGTCTGGATAGGACTGGGGAGGAATGGGCTTCCTCCTTCCCAGAATTCTCCTGTTCTCATTGACCTGCTTCTACTTCCTGTATGATTGTCCTGCCTATACTTCCTGCCTGGCTACTGGCCATTCAGCATTCATTTAAAACATAATTGACAGAATATAGACAATTCTCCCACAAATAATATTTAAGAATATAGACATAGTTCTCTCCAAACTTCTTCCTGCTTTTTATTGGGCAAAGTATTTTGGGGGGTGTTTATAGTGACCTTTCAAGGAGTCTTGGTCCATCAAACCACATTAGTCTGGAAGGATTCCACAGGTTCTCATCCTCTATGGAAACTAAAGAAGAACTTCTTTTCCAAAGCAACATATCCTTAGACTCAAATTTTGAAGTCAGTAAGCCTTTAGAACATATGTTGGTTTAGCTTAGCAGTCCCCAGAATCAAATGTCTCTCTGCAGTGAAAAAACTCCAAGAAAACACAATAATATACATAATCCAGGCTCTCTGTATATATTCCATCTTTACATGGTTTATTTTTCTTTAATCCTATTACTTTTTTACAAGTTTACTTTGTCTTTTTAAAAACTTTGTTTTATTTCTTAAAAACCATTTACTTTCTTTCATAACTTTCTATCTATACTTTTTTTCTTCTCTCTCCCAAGCCTACATTTATCCATCACTGTGACCCATTTAGAAGTCTTTTTTTTTTATCTGAATCTGTCTTTATTGTATCTGTAATTACTTTTTACCCAGAAATGTCTTTTGTCTTTTTCTTTTTGTTTTTGTTTTTTGTTTGTTTTTGCTAAGCCAGCAACAAGGCCCTGCCTGTTGGCTCTGCCCAGTCCAGCATGGCAGAAGCATGTTTCCTGGCTCTGAGACTGCCCAGTGGGAGCCATCCTCACCACCTCAACTCTGGGGAGCACCATGCAGTAAAAGCTGAATCTGCCATGCAGTGCACTGTGCATCCTGGAAGTATCTCTGTATGGTGGGGTAATCTCCCATGCTCTCCTGCCTGTGTATGCCTAGTAGACCTGATTCCTCTGCCTGCCCAGGCCAGGAATACTGAGCCATGGGCATGGTCTCAGCTACTTTCCTCCCGACCCTGAGTGGGCACACAAACACCCAGGCCTACAAATGTCATTCAAGTGCTCGGCCTCCTGAAAGAAACAGAGCAGTTTGTGTTGCCATTTTGAAACCATGTTTTTTTTCTTTTGCTACTACCACTGAATCAGGAAGATCTCTCTTAAAGGAGCTGCAGCATGCTGCCAGTAAGCAGAGCCCTTCTGGGGGAAAAATGCAGCTAAACTTTGGTTGTTAGTGTCTAGAATTCCTTTCCAAGTCCTCTCAGGTTTTATGTGGATTTATCTAACACATGATGGAGCTTCAATTTGTTGTAGGAGACTGCTTGCTTGTTCCCAGCTGCTCAGCCCTGAAATAACCACACAGAAACTGTATTAATTACAACACTGCCTGGCCTATTAGCTTATGCATATTTCTAGCTCACTCTTACATCATAATTTAACTTATTTCTATTAATCTGTGTATCACCATGTGGCTGTGACTTACCAGCAAGGTTCCTGCTTCTCTTCCCGGCAGCGGCTACATGGCATCTCCTGATGCCTTATTTTTTCCAGCATTCAGTTTAGTTTTCCCCACCTACCTCTGTTCTGCCCTGCTATGGGTCCAAAGCAGTTTCTTTGTTAATTAACCAATAAAAGCAACATGTATACAGAAGGACTTTCTACATCACACTGGAGTTTCAGAGATGAAAACCTGCTCTGACCATTACACATTGTATGCGTATTGTATTCAATATGTAGTATTGAAACTGTGCCCAATAAATATGTAAAATTATGCATCAGTTAAAAAGTACAGGGACTGACTCAGCCAATAAGAGTACTTACTGCTCTTTCATAGGACCAGAATTCAGTTCTCATCATCCACATTAGGCAACTCACAACCACCTGCAACTCCATCTCTAGGGCATCCAGTACCTCTGGCTTTGAGGGCACCCACATATGCACATGCACATGCCCCACACAGAGACACAAACACACAATTTAAAATAATAAAAATAAATTTTTAAAAATACAATATGGGACAATATGGTGGCTCAAACACACTCGTGGTTACGCCTAACAAGCTGGACTTTCTCCCTTAGACTCACATGGCAGGAAGGGAGAGTTGATCCCCACAAATTTATTCTGACCTTCCTACATACGCAAAAGCACATATGTTATCTCAAAAGATAAATGTAGCAGTAAAATGCTAATACGATACAGATATTTATAAAGTGTTGCCCTGTACCTTGTTCCCACAGTACAAATGCTGCCACTGGTCAGTTCCAAGTTCTAAACCCTGTACAAGGAAGTTGGGAGACACATGTAACCACAGAGCATGCCCACTACAGACAGGACTAGAAAATGCAATAAAACAACCAAGAGTGCTGAGCTTTGAATAGTATTGCATTTGTTTAATATGCCTTATTTAATTAAAGTATATTTTAACTGCAGATTGGTATTTGAATTTCTACTTTGCTTTGGCAAGTCAGCTCATGTCTGCAATTCCAGTACTCAGGAGGCTGAGGCAGAAGCATCACTATGAGCTTAAGGCTTGCCTAGCTTACAGAGTGAAACTCTGCCTCAGCAACAAATATTAACCAAGTCATCTAAGACTAGTAAACCGGAGGTAGCTGAATTTACTCAATCAACCTGTTCTGTGAGGGAGAGGTTACTTGTTTTGTTTGGAATTTTGTCCTTGTTTGTTTTCTCTAAGTATTTAGAGAAGTGGGGAGAAAGGAGGAAGATTATCTCAATTATTGAAAATTGATTTAAGTGTCAATATGCTTCTGCACAAATGTGGCAAATGAAGTAACACAACAAAACAAAGAAGGGGATCACAGAAATTGCAGTTCATCCAAACTGGTTATACTTCTCTTTATGGTTATATTGCTCTTTAGAGTTCACTTTCCAAATGTTTAAAAATTATTCTTGTTTGCTACCAAAACACGAAGTAATGAGGACCTGGGAGATTTGGTCTCACCAGGGAAATGTTTCAGGGTAGAACTCCCAAGAGACAGAGGTTTTAGTTTTTTGGGTTTTTTTTTTAAATCTCTTAATGGTGTTTTCTAATCAAAGAGATCCAGCTAATTAACCACCATTAGGACAGAGCAGAAAAGCCACATTGTATAAAGAGCCTTCCAGAACAAATCTTAAGTCTTAAGTCGGCCATTGTCTGCCCCTAGAAGGCTTTAATTGCCTTCCAAAGAGCTAGCTGGGTGAGCACTCTTTCCTTAAAGATCTAAGGAAGAGATCAGCCTCCTCCAAGATGGTGAATCTGAAGAAAAGGCATTTCCAACACTGGAACAACTCACAATAGTAGCAAAGCCGGTCTAGAACATGGGGGGGGGTTGGTTTTTTGTTTTTGGTTTTGGTTTTTTGGTTTTTCGAGACAGGGTTTCTCTGTAGCTTTGGAGCCTGTCCTGGAACTAGCTCTTGTAGACCAGGCTGGTCTCAAACTCACGAAGATCCGCCTGCCTCTGCCTCCCGAATGCTGGATTAAAGGCGTGCGCCACCAATGCCCAGCTTAGAGCATAGTTTTTTTTTTAACAATTTGATCAAAAACAGTACTTTTTTGACCTTCTTCCTCAGTCCATCCGAAGTTAATACAATAGGCATATTGATTTTACATTAAAGCAGCCTTTCCCAGATTCAGGAACTTTTTCCACTTATTGTTTGTCTCTTTAGAAGGTGATAAAGCAATAGATGACTCCGGATTCCACTTCACTATGCAAGGACAGTAAGAGGTAAGGTCCTTAACCTTCTCTTCCCAGTAATGAGACACTTAGTCTATTAAAGGTCATTGTCTTGCCTTGGGTGCCTTTCCTTAAGAATATTCTCTTCCTTTTAACTTAGAATGCAAGGACACTGATAGAATAATCAGTTCGGAATCATCCTGCTTCTGTCTCCTCTCACTGGGTGAACTCTCTCCAGTCTCCTTCCTCTCTCAGCTCAAGCTGCCAATGGCCTGAAAAGGCTGTCGTCTGCCTCTTTCATGGCTGCGGGTCATTGGTGAGCGCCACAGCTTCAGATCCACTGGCTCAACTCAGGGCTCCCCTTTGACGGAGGCCCAGGTTTCCCCTGGAAATTGGCCTGTGGCAGGGCTGGAACCTGGGACAACGGAGAGTCCAGCATAAACCTGCAGGGCTCCAGCAGAGAAGCCCGCCCTTTTCATGGCTGCGGGTCATTGGTGAGCGCCACAGCTTCAGATCCACTG
>JAQHUG010000688.1:288142-299047 GCA_028555095.1 Dicrostonyx torquatus | reverse complement strand
GCCCAGCCATTTCATATTCTTTAATGCATCTATAATATACTAGTTTTATTATTTTGTGTGTGTGCTACGTATGTTCATGTGAGTGTGTGTATGTAAAGACTAGAGGCCAATGCTGTGTCTTCCAATTGCTTCCCATGTAATTTTTTTGATTTATTATTTTATTGTATTATATTGGTGTTTACATACAATGTAAATAAATAATAATAAATGTCTGTGCACCACATGAGTGTCTGGTACCCATGGAGGCCAGGAAAAGACCCCAGAACTAAAGTTTCAGATACTGGTTAGCCAATATGTGGGTGCTGAGAATTGAACGTGGGTCCTCTGGTAGAGCAGCCAGTGCTCGCTTAGCTGCTGAGCTAACTCTCCAGCCCCCCACCACGTTACATTTTGAGACAAAGTCTCTCACTGATCAAGCTGATCAATGGGTTCTGGCAACCCTATCCACTTCCATCCTACCCACACCCACACCCAATGCTAGAGTTACACGTGTACCACCTTGTCCAACTTTTACATGGGTGCTGGGAATCCAAGCACAAGTTCTTATGTTTGTACAACAGGCACGCTACCAACAAAACCATCTGCTTCTCCCCAATATTTAAATCATTAACTGGTGAATCCAAGTTGGCTTTCACTCTTCAATTTCTATAGTCTAAGACTACACAGCTTCAAACAACTAGCAGTCACATAATAAAATATCACAGTTAGATTATCATTCAAATGCTCTTGGTTTTCCTCTTTTAACCTAGATTGGCTCCTCTTTGTCTGTAAAACAATTAAGACTCCATTCCTAAAACTGTTCTCTCAAGGACTCCACCATGCTCTCTCCTAGTAGAACACAGTCACTTCCGGGGACCCTCTTCCCCTTACCTCCCTGGTCTTCTGCGACTCCAGAGCCCGCACCCAACTCAAAACCACCATTTTGTGCTATCTCTACCCTGAAAAAGAACCTATTCTTTGGGCCCACCCATAATAAGCACCCTCCACCACCCTACCTACCATGGGACTTTCTCTGAGCCAGACCACAAGGAAAGGGCTGTATGGATCCCTCTCCCAGCAAAGCACTTGGGAAAGTGCACCAGAGTTTCCTGTCTCAGGTTAAGGAAACATGTGTTTCATTCCATACAAGGATTCCTAACACACATTTAATGCCTGAGCAACTGTCTCCTTCATATAATCATAGTATGACCAAGTTCTCACAGAACTTGTAGGAACATTTCAGTTCCTAATGCGGCATGTACTGAGACTGCACCATCTCTTTTTCTTTCAGCTAAACAAAAACCACCCATCCTTCTGAGAGAAATTAAGGCACCTCTCCTAAAAATAAGGTAAGAGAAATTTAACTTAATCTCTTTGTGGACAAACTCTGAAATTAGTAATTCCATGACCACTATAAAGTAAAAAACATTCATCATTATTAATTACTAAATGTTGTTGTACACACTAATCCTCTTTAAATAATAGTATGGATAATGTGTTTGACATTTGTGTTTTTAAAGAAGAATGTTCTAATGGCATCTCTATGGTTCCATCTATTAATGTTAGTTTCTCCAGATAATTAATTCTTTGTTTATTTGTTTGTTTGGGTTTGGTTTTTGATTTAGACAGGGTCTCTGTATTGTGTAGCTCTGGCTATCCTAGAACTTGCTATGTATACCAGTCTGGCTTTGAACTCCCAGAGATCCACCTGCCTCTGTCTTCCAAGTACTAGAATTGAAGACATATACCACCATTCCCAGCTTATAATTAACTCTTATTAGTTTAACTGTTGTCACGTCTTAAAGTACAGAAATGTAGAAGTCAGTAGACTCGTAGGGTGTACAAGTCCAGAACTGGGTGGTTATTCCTGACTGTGTTCACCTCGACAGTGTTTGTGAATGTGAACTGTTTTCTCTGCAGGAAAGGACAACTGTGTGAGGCAAATGGCATATTAACTGGAGTGCAATTACCATTGTACTTCATAGAAGCATACTGCATACCTGAAATAGACAAAATAAAATTCATTTTCAGCTAGGGGTGGTAATCTATGCCTGTAATCACAGCACTTGGAAGACTAAGTAAGGCAAGACAATCACAAGTTCCAGATGATTCTGGGCTAGATAATGAGACTCAGTCTCAAAACACCAGAAATTACTTAAAACACTATCGTGGCAAAAAAAAAATGCCTTAGTGAGAAGGAAAAAAAAAACTCTTCACCAATAAGATATGGCACACGCCATAAATAACTCAAAAGACTTTTGGGGGGAACGTTTTTGGAAAGCAGTAACAGGGCATGGTGGTATAGTCCCGTGCCCCAGCTATTCCCAAGACCAAACTAGGAAGACAACTTGAGCTCAGTTTGGGACCAACTTGGCAATAAAACAAGACCACTACCCCCTTCAAAAGACAAAAGGACCAGGAGTATAGCTCAGTGGTAAAACTCTTGCTGGACACTTGCCTAGCATTTCAGAGCCCTGGGTTCAATTCACAGCACCACAGAAGTTAAATTAAAAAATTGGAGGATAGGAATAAGAAAGAGGAACGAGGGAAACAAGAAGGGAGGCGGGAAGGACGGACAGACAGATGAACTATAATGGTTAATCTAATTGTCAATCCAATAGAACCTGAAATAATCTAGGCACACCTGTGAAGGGTTGTCTTTATAAGGTTTGCCTATGAGGGACTACCATGATTAGGTTGAGGTGGAAAGTCCCACACTGAGAGTGGGTGGTTCCATGTGCTGGATTTCAGTCCTAGACTTCATAAAAAAGAAAAAACCAGTGTGGCATGAGGAATAATTGCTGTCCTCTTCCTGGTTGAAGGCAAAATGTGATCAACTGCTTTAAGCTCCTTCTACCCTGGTGGCCTTTAGTAGTTTGAATGACAATGTCCCCAAAAGTCAGGTGTTTGATTACAGCTGCCAGCTGTGGTTTGATTAAGTTTAGGGGGTATGGTTTTGTTGGAAGAAGTGTGTCATTGGAAGCAAGCTTTGAGTGTTTAAAAGATCCTTGATACAGGGCTTGGAGGCACACACCTTTTAACACAGTACTTGAGAGGCAGAGGCACGTGGATCTCTGTGAGTTGAGGCCAGCCTGGTCTACATAGTGAGTTCCAGGACAGCCAGAGCTATATAGTGAGACTCTGCCTAAAAAATATAAATAAATAAAATAAATAAATGTAAATAAAAAAATTTTAAAAGGCCCTTGCCATTTCCAGTTGCTCTCTCTGCTTCCTGTTTGCAGTTGAGAATGTCAGCTCTTAGCCATCATAGCTGCCTCCTGCCTCATGCTGTGATGGGGATGGACTCTTATCTCTCTGAAACCATAAGCCCAAAGAAACTCTTCCTTCTATAAATTGCCTTGGCAATGGTACTTTATCACAGCAAGAGAAAAGTGATGAATATATGTCTGCAGCATGATTAATTATACTGAAACTCTATGCCAAAATAAACCACTCTTTTCTTTTTTCTTTTCTTTTTCTTTTTTTTTTTAATAGAGGAGCTCACTATATAGTCCTGGAACTCACAATGTAGACCAGGCTGGCCTAGAACCCACAGAGATCTGCCTGACTCTGCCTCCCAAGTGCTGGGATTAAAGGTGTGAACCACCACACCTGGCAAACCCTTCTTTTCTAAAATTGCTATTGACAGGGTATTTTATCACAGCAACAGAAAAAGTAAGGTAAGTACCAAAGGTCAGATCCTATAACACTCAATGCTTCTATAACCCACATAATCCAAACCAATGAATCCCTCTCAGGAATAAGTGGATGTAATATTCCTGAACAAACAGAACGTACTGAATGTGCCTTGGGCTTTTCTTTTTATTTATTTACTTTTTATTCCTTTATAAATAATACCATTCAAAATTTCCACTTCCTCCCCTCTTCCCATTTCCCTTCTGCTCCCCCACTCACCCTCCCACCCTCCCGCTCCAGTCCTAAGAAAGGGCAGGGTACCCTGCCCTGTGGGAAGTCCAAGGCCCTCCCCCCTCCATCCAGGCTTAGGAATGTGTGCATCCAAATAGAATAGGATCCCAAAAAGCCAGAACATGCCATAGAGACAAATCCCAGTGCCATTATCACTGGCTTCTCAGTCTGCCCCAATTGTCAGCCACATTCAGAGAGTCCAGTTTGATCCCATGCTCGTTCAGTCCCAGTCCAGCTGGATTTGGTAAGCTCCCCATTAGCTCAGGCACACTGTCTCAGTGGGTGAACCCCTCGTGGTCCTGACTTCCTTGTTCATCTTCTCCCTCCTTCTGCTCTTCAACTGAACCTTGGGAGCTCAGTCCAGTGCTCTGACGTGGGTCTCTGTCTGTATCTCCATCTGTCGCCGGGAGAAGGTTCTATGGTGATATTCAAGCTATTCATCAGTCTGACTATGGGACAAGGCTAGTTCAGGCACCCTCTCCTCCACTATGCCTTGGGCTTTTCTTACATTGAACATGAACTCGATTGCTCAAAGTACTTCTCCTACAGTTCAGACTGTAGCATTAAATATTAGGAATGTGATCACACAGGATCAATAGAAGAGGCATCATTTACATAACTGGCCAACAAATATTTCTCATTTACCTTCCAGTTGCCAAGCAACAGGCCAGCTGCTATAGATATATCATAGAACAAAATAGATTTGGTTCTTGAGCTGAAGTAGATTATAAATACAATAGAAGAAAGAAGCAAACATTAAGCAAATGCTGCCTTTAAATTATATTGCAATCATCTTTCAGAATAGGAGTTCTTATCCCTTCAAAGACTGTTGGCTGGGGGAACTCTCCCCAAAGGAGGTGGCAGCCAAAGTGAATACTGAGGAATAAAGATGTGTTAGAATGGATCCAAGTACTCATGGTTCCAAAAGGAAGGTGGGCATGATGCTCTGAGAACCCTGAAGAAGCCTAGAAATACCCAGGACTATATCACAAAAGTCCTAGTAGAGTTCTCATAGGAAGAGACATAGTCTTAGAGTTTCTATTGCTGTGTTGAAACACCATGAACAAAACAAGTAGGAAAGGAGAAGGGTTTATTTGGCTTACACTTCCATATCATCGATCATCAACGAAGGAAGTCAGGACAAGAACTCAAGCAGGACAGGAACCTGGAGGCAGGAACTGATGCAGTGGTCATGGATGGATGCTGCTTACTGGCTTGCTCTTCATGGCTTAGCCTTATTTCTTATAGAACCCAGGACCACCAGTCTAGGGATAGCACTGCCCACAATGGTCTTGGCCCTCCCCCATGAATCATTAATTAATAAAACACCCTACAATTTTGCCTACAGTCAGATCTCATGGAGGCATTTTCTCAACTGAGGCTTCCTCCTCTCTAATAACTAACTCTAGCTTGTGTTAAGTTGACATAAATCTAGCCAGGACAGACATTGTAAAGCAACCAACCAGAAACGAATATGGCAGACAGAAATTGTGGAGTAATTGTTCCACACTTCTCCAAACCACTGAAATTCACTTCTCTCTGGTTCCTCCTTGGGGCACAGACCATGGGATAGTATTATCTGCCTATTTAGGCATCCTTCTGTTACTTTATTTCCAATATTTCTGTGTAGCAAGCCCTAGGATGTTTTCTTGCCAAACAACTCTGATGACTGACACTATGTCGATTAGTTTTAACAGCTTGATATACTCTTGAATCACCTGAGGAGTTGTCTATATCAGGTAACCTGGGTTTGTCTGAAGGGGATTTCCTTCATAGCTAATTGAATAGGAATCCCAGGCCCACTGTGCGAGGCACCATTCCCTACAGTGCTATGAACTGTACAAAAGTGAAGAAAGTCAGCATGGTGGGTGCACTTTTTTCCCTGTGCTTGACAGCAGCAATGGGCCTAGCTGCTTGAGTTCCTGCCTTGACTGTCTCAAAATGCCTGACATAACCTGGAACTGTGAAGTGAAAGAAGCAGGGTAACAGACACAGCAACAGAAATTAGATTAGGCAGATGGCAAATGTTTTCCTTCAAATCACTCAGTTCTCTGTTTAACTCCTAAGCTCCCATTCCTGGATAAAATCATTGTCTTACCTCCACCCCCTATTGTAGCTCCTTGTCTAACTTCATGATTCAACTTAGCAGGCTAAGATATGAGAAGAAACAGAAACACATCATTAGACACTGCGGTGACAGATTTCATTCTCCTCGGTTTGGCTCACCCCCCAAACCTAAGAACTTTCCTCTTCCTGGTCTTTTTCCTCATTTACATCCTGACACAGCTGGGAAACCTGCTCATTCTGCTCACTGTGTGGGCTGACCCCAAGCTGCATGCCCGTCCTATGTACATTCTTCTAGGTGTGCTCTCATTCCTGGACATGTGGCTCTCCTCAGTCATTGTTCCTCGAATTATATCAAATTTCACTCCTGCCAGCAAGGCTATCCCATTTGGTGGCTGTGTAGCACAACTGTATTTTTTCCACTTCCTAGGCAGTACTCAATGCTTCCTCTACACTTTGATGGCCTATGACAGGTACCTGGCGATATGCCAACCTCTTCGCTACCCTGTGCTCATGAATGGAAAGCTATGCACCATCTTAGTGGCTGGAGCTTGGGTAGCTGGCTCCATCCATGGGTCTATTCAAGCCAGCCTGACCTTCCGGTTGCCCTACTGTGGGCCCAACCAGATAGATTATTTCATCTGTGACATTCCTGCAGTGTTGAGACTGGCCTGTGCTGACACAACAGTCAATGAACTTGTGACCTTTGTGGACATTGGGGTAGTGGCCGCCAGTTGCTTCATGCTGATTCTGCTGTCCTACGCCAACATAGTTCTTGCCATCCTAAAGATACGCACTGCTGATGGGANAGTGGGAGGGTGGTGTGGTAGTGAGGGAGCGGGAGGGCCGGGAACAAGGGGAGTAAATGTAAATTTTTCTTTTAACAATAAAAAAAATTTTAAAAAAAAGGCAAAAGCGGACAGACATCTTTCGGTTTAAGGCCATCCCAGGACAGTCAGGGATGCACAGAGAAACCCTGTCTTGAAAAACAAAGCAACAACAAAAAAGATACAAAGTGTGAACTCATGGAGATTAAACAGCTCTTTTACTGAAAGATAAATTGATCAAAGAAGAAATCAAGAAAGAAATTTTAAAAATTCCTGAAACTAAATGATAATGAAAAAGCAGTACAACAAAACCTATGGGACACAGCATTTCTACCGGAAAAATTTATAGCTCAAGAGCCTGCCACAGGTGAGCAAGCCCTGAAATCATGACCCCGCCACTCGCTCATACATCCCCTACAACAATCAGAAGAGAGGGCCCTGTACCTTCCCTCAGCAAAACAGGAGAGCTGGCCCGGTGATATGTGTGGTGATATTTTGTTTGTGATCTAACAAAGCTTGCCTGAAGATCAGAGTGTGGAGTTAAGCCACTAGCTAGCCATGGAGGCCAGGCAGTGGTGACACACGCCTTTAATTCCAACATTTGGGAGGCAGAGGCAGATGGATCTCTGTGAGTTCAAGGCCACCCTAGGCTACTCAAGATTGAACCAGTCCAAAAGAGAAACAGAGCCAGGTGGTGATGGCTCACATCTTTAATCCCAGTACATGAGAGTCATGTTCCTTTAATCCCAGCACTAGGAAGGTGGAGACAAAAAGGGGTATGGCTGGGCAGACAGAATATAAAGCAGGCAGAAGAGAGGAATATAAGGTGGAAGGAGACAGGAGCTCAAGACATTCAGTCAGAGAACTTTTAGAAACAGGATACCTAGATTAGATAGTTACAGTTACAATCCTTTCATATCTTAGCCAGGGCATATTAGGTACAAGACTCAGACTCTCCAGGATAGGACAGCTATGGGCACAATCTCTGTAAATGTCAATTACCTATAGCCTGGACCTTTAGAATGTTTCTTGCTTGATGTTGTTCTTGTTGGTTGTAATTTCATCTTTGCTTATGTTATTAACTTTTCTTTTTCCTACACAATACTTGATACTTGTTCTTATTGTAGATAGTTTTATGTTAGGATTAGAACATTCTTATTTTAAAAAAGAGGGGAAGTGTTGTGTGATTTCAATATGTTTAGCCAATGACTTTTGGGGCAGCAAGCCCTAGGGTGTGGTCTTGTCTTGCATATGACCACTTAAAAGCTGAAGGGAAGAATGCTCTCTCACTTTCTTACTTGGGAAGGTGGACCCCAGTTGTTCCTCTGGTCAGAACAACAGGACATAGCAGCTGGATCACAGAGGCATCTAATCTGTATCAGTGAGTGTTTATCCCCATTTTTTACCTAAATAAATTCTGGAGACCCTTTAATAGACTCACATGGTTTCACTTAACAGATACCCATTTTTTATTTGAGAATTTTATAGAGGTAAGAGAGTTGGATCAGCGGTTAAGAGCACTGCCTGTTCCTCCAGAGGTCCTGAGTTCAATTCCCAGCAACCATATGGTGGCTCACAACCATCTGTAATGAGATCTGGCGCCCTCTTAAGGAAGAGACCTGGTCGGTTGAACTCATCAACTTAGACCATTAAACCCAATAAGGACAAGTTCAACAGAACCACCATATACGGGCTGCCCATGCATGCTTCAGCATTGCCAGGGCATAAATTTCAGTTTTTAAAAAGAACTTTAGTGATTGGCTCCTTTACTTCTCTGATCTTTCAGCATTTACGCTGATATCTGACTCCAGGTTTTTATTATCAAACCAATAAAAATTCACACTATCGATATGAGTGAGGGGGACCCAAATCTGAGGGCCCATGAGCAGGAGAACTGGCACCACTTCTAGCTAGCACAGGCAGTGCTGGAGAGCTCTCCCTGGTAGCAATGATGAGGGAAACTAACAAGCAGACCAAGTCACCTACCACCCAGGTCATGAACCAGGCTATAAGTTGACCCACCCCACCATTCACCTCATCTATGAACTGTTAGAGCATGCAAAGGGACAAACCTAGAGATCCAAAACAGCAGGATCTACATGACACAGGACAACAGAATATCGAAGAGGAGTCCCAGTGGGAGCCCATTATTGGTGGTGTAGCAGACACCAGAGGCCTCATGTCAGACCTGTGACTCATGGCAATGAACATTTACAAGTAAAGATGAATGGACTAAAGGGAAAACTGTGTGACTCAATGGTCCACACTACAAGTTTCTTCTTTTTTCTGTTTTTGTTTTTGTTTTTGTTTTGATTAGATTTGGGGTTGTTTTCTGTTTTGTTTATGTTTTTTGTTTCTGTTTTTTAATTTGCTTTTGATTGGGGGAGGTTGAAAGGGCAGAGGGCAAATATAAGAAGACAGGGAGATAAGTGGAATTGGAATTCATGATGTAAAATCCACAAGAATCAATAAAAGGAAAAAATAAAAATAAAAACTGTTGCAAGAACCTTCCCGAACCCTCCAGATGTAGCCAGTTACCACATCCAAGATGGACGCTAGTTTGGCCGCCCCTGCATATGCTTCCTCTAGGATCCCACCAGAACTCATCCTCCCTCCCTGTGTGTCAACACAGGTCCCTTCTATACCACATCAGCCTCTACTCAGCCAGATCCTCCATATTCTTCTCCAGGGTTGAGCCTAGAAATGAGTGGAACTAGAAAAGACTATATTGAGTGAAGTAACCCAGTCCCAGAAAGACAGAAATCACATGTTCTCTTTCATCTCAGGCCCTTAGCTCTGAATCCTCAGAAGTAACAGGTACAGTTGTCTGATCAAAAAAGTGGGAAGGGGATTCTAACTAAGGAGTGGGGTATAACTAGAAAAGAGAGGAGAGAGGAGGGTAAATTAACAGGGGGATGTCTAAAAAGTCATAAGAAGTCATACTATTAATGATCTGTGATTAAAAAACTGTAATACATATAACTCTGTATAAGTCCTCTCTTGAATTGTTGGTCAAAGATGTCTAAGAGACTTTTAAAATATTACAGGCAATTGCTGTTGCCCTTGGTTGTCCCCAGATGTGGAAGAGCAGTCCCTATTGCTGAAGACACAGGACCCCTAGGCCCCCGAGCCATGTGCCATGCAAGCTTCCGAATGAGGGAGGAAAACAACAGTTCCTCCCAGCTATGACTTCCATGAACTACAGCAATGGCCAGCATGGCACCATAACCCTGAGGATGCAGTAGTAGTACACATACCTGGGCAGTAACCAATAGCTCTCTAATTGGACCTAAAACTGACTTTAACAAGAGGGAAATCATGCTTGTTACTAGAAACACAGCCAACTACTCAGGACTAGTGAAGCATGGATCTTAGAGAAAAACCTACAATCACTGATTTACTAAACCAGCATATTCCCTAACTGCATTCTAAATCTTTGTCCTTATACTCACAGATAAGTGCAGTCCTCACCATCCATCAAGAAAATGTTTCTTTGCCACAAATGGAGACCGCTACAGAAAACCATACCCAATCAAAATGCAGAGTTGTGGAACTCAGTCCCAATGGATACATCTATAAAACACTCCAGTCCCTAAAGTTCAGGGAACGTTGTGAAAAGGGGATGGAAAGATTTCAAGAGCCAGAAGATCAGGGAGCTTGTTGTGAGATTGTCTCCTGGGGATGTCAGAAGCTACACCCATAAAGTCTCACAAACACAACTGCTTAAACAGCTGAACAAGGACAATAGACATGCCAAAGTGGATGGAGGAAAGAGCAGAGGGCCTCAACAAGAGTGCTAAGGAATGCTGAGAGCTAAAGAAATGGTCTTCCCCAAAGTAGAGCATACCAATTGGTTATCCAAAATACCAAATGGTTAGCTCTGAAAACATATGCACAAATAACATTGTGTAGTATTGTCGCAGGACAATCTTACAACAATTTGATTAAAAAGGGGGTATTTTATTGGAGGGGATAAAACTTACAGATCAATGTCCCAAACCACATTCCTCTGGTCGCAAACAGGAAACCAAGTCTAGCAGTCAGCACGGAAGCCAGAAGCAAGCGAGTGCGGAGAGCTGCTGCGGCTTTTTTTTTTAAATGAAAACCA
>JAQHUG010000688.1:248113-269459 GCA_028555095.1 Dicrostonyx torquatus | reverse complement strand
TCTTTCTGAAGGTCAGAATCTGTAACTCACTCATAGCATGGTATGCTCTTTCTGAAGGTCAGCTGTTGCTGTTTACCTGTGTTAGTTGATCAGCTTTCTTTTCTTTTCTCTTTATTTTTTTTCCTCAGAGAGCTAAGGCTGGCTCAAACTCACTATGTGCCTGAAGATGATCTTTAATTCCTGATCTCCCTGCCTCTACCATTCAAGTGTTAGAAATAGAAAAAGCATGAACTATCTATCACACCTAGATTTAGACTGTTTTTACATTTGTGTGATTTTTTTATAAAAATTTACTGCCACCACTTGTTCACTGAAAAAGAAGAAAACAGAGATGAAGGGAAATGAAGATATAGTTCAGCAGTAACTGTCAGCATGAGTGAATACTCAATACTACAAGAGGAGAGAGAGGAGGGAGAGAAAGAGAAGAGAACACAGGTCCCCCATGTGGGTCACATCTCCACAGAACTCCCCACCACCGCCCCAGGTTCCCACAGTCTCCTTCAGTCCCCTCACCTTCAGGTCATCTATGCTAACCCCTGTTGTCCTTCCTCTAGGTAACGTATCTCCCAAAGATGGAAAGAGTCAACTACACACTCTTGACTGAGTTCATCCTGACAGGAGTTCCCCACCCTCCCTGGCTTAGGACATTCCTGCTTGTGTTCTTCTTACTGATCTACATCCTGACTCAGCTGGGAAACCTGCTCATCCTGATCACAGTCTGTGCAGACACACAGCTCCATGTGCGCCCCATGTACATCTTCCTTGGTGGTCTCTCCATCATCGACGTGGGCATCTCTACCATCATCGTCCCCCGTCTCATGATGAACTTCACTCCAGGCGTTAAGCCTGTCCCATTCGGGGGCTGTGTGGCTCAGCTTTATTTCTATCACTTTCTGGGCAGCTCTCAGTGTTTCCTCTACACCACAATGGCCTATGACAGGTACTTAGCAATATGTCAGCCTCTGCGTTACCCAGTACTCATGTCTGCTAAGCTGAGTACCTTGCTGGTAGCTGGGGCTTGGGTGGCTGGCTCAATCCATGGAGCAATCCAAGCCATTCTAACCTTCCGCTTGCCCTACTGTGGTCCCAACCAGGTAGAATACTTCTTCTGTGACATCCCTGCAGTTCTGAAGCTAGCCTGTGCAGATACCACAGTCAATGAGTTGGTGACCTTTGTGGATATTGGAGTGGTAGTTGCCAGTTGTTTCTCCCTGATCCTCCTCTCCTACATCTATATCATTCGGGCCATCCTGAGAATCCGCACAGCTGATGGGCGGCGAAGGGCCTTCTCAACATGTGGAGCCCATGTAACTATTGTTACTGTGTACTATGTGCCCTGTGCCTTCATCTACCTGAGACCTGACAGTCACAGCCTCCTGGATGGGGCAGCTGCTCTCTTCCCCACAGCCATCACTCCTTTCCTCAATCCCCTCATCTACACTCTGAGGAACCGGGAGGTGAAGTTGGCCATGAGGAGAATGGTAGGAGGGCAGAAGACTAAGGCTGAGGTCTGCTGAGGAGACACCCCGATTTTAGCTTGGGTTTCATGAGGTTTCCTTCATGGGTTTGTTTTTAACCTATGTAGATCACAGATTCACACAATGAGATGGAACATGGACAAAGGGAAAATACAACTTCCTAGCAGTTTCTTAGTTTCCCCTCCAAACAAACAGCTCCCAGGAGCCACAGAAGTAGATAGTAACATGCAGGCACCCAACCAACTTGGCACATTTGCCACTCTAAAAGCATCCAGTGAGCCTTCGGTGTCCTGGGCATCACTGGTCAAGCCCCTCGGCAATAGTTCAGTATATACCTCAGCAGCTCATCTTAGACAAGGTAGGATAGGGCCTGACTGGGGATTCCCTATGGCCACCCCAGGTAAGTGAATGGGTAAACGGGGATTCTTGCCTGCTAAAGGAATAAACCTTCTCCCAGTATGGTGTTTTTTCAAATTAAGTAACCCAGAAGCAAGAGTACAATGTGGGTTTTTTTTGTTTTTGGGGTTTTTTTTTTTTTTTTTTTTGGTTTTTCGAGACAGGGTTTCTCTGTGGCTTTGGAGCCTGTCCTGGAACTAGCTCTTGTAAACCAGGATGGTCTCGAACTCACAGAGATCTGCCTGCCTCTGCCTTCCAAGTGCTGGGATTAAAGGGGTGTGCCACCACCGCCCGGCTACAATGTGATCTTTTCAAATATTTCAAGAATTCTAACAAGGCAGTGGTGGCCTACGCCTTAATCCCGGAGGTGGAGGCAGGAATGAGTTCCAGGAGAGCCATAGCTACACAGATCAACTCTGTCCTGAAAAACCGTGTGTGTGTGTGTGTGTGTGTGTGTGTGTGTGTGTGTGTGTGTGTAGAGCCATAGCTACACGGATCAACTCTGTCTTGAAAAACCNACCGTGTGTGTGTGTGTGTGTGTGTGTGTGTGTGTGTGTGAAGAGCCATAGCTACACAGATTAACTCTGTCTTGAAAAAAATCGTGTGTGTGTGTGTGTCAGAAGAGCCATAGCTACACAGATCAACTCTGTCTTGAAAAACTGTGTGTGTGTGTGTGAGTGAGTGAGTGAGTGAGTCTGCTTCAATAATACATTTCCTGACACACAAAGGAAAAGCCCTAGTGAAAATTTACTATGGAGAGAAAAGCAGAAAGTGGACCAGCATAATTAGTCCAAAGGAGCACTTCATAGTCTGGGTTTGTAAGATGAGCAAGCTTTCACTGAGCTGCCAGGGCCTCAGAGTGTGAGAAAACTTTGTGGACCCTTTGACTTGGACCCATTAGCACCTCCATTTTTCGCTGTGTTTCTGCTTTGTCCTCTAGCTTTTTAAGTTGGATAGTTACTCTAACCACACGGTGCAATCTCGGCACCAGCACTGGCAAGTCTCCAGGCAAGCTTGGGCCTGTGAATGTTCATCCCCAAGGGACTCACCACGAGTTCATCTAACTCTGCAGAGACAGAAACTAACCTTCTCCCTTAGGTGCAGCTGGTCCCCAGGTTTGATCACATACAGGCAGCCCACAAGCATCAGATTCCTCTCACCATAATGTCCCTTATACACGCTCCTTTAAATCTTTACTATAATGGTAGCAGTGGGCATCATGCAACAAAGACCACAGCTGGAGGCAAAGCTGGGAAAGACAAGGGGAAAGCCAAGGTTAAGGCAGTGTCCCACTCACAGAGAGCTGGGCTGCAGTTTCCTGTGGGCCACTTGAAGACTCGCAACACAAGCCATGGACCGGTGGCTGCTACTGTAGCTGTGTACAGTGCAATAATTCTGGGGTACCTCACAGCTGAGGTGCTGGAGTTGGCAGGTAATGCCTCCAAGGATCTCAGAGTAAAGCTTGTCACTTGCAGCTTGCAATCCAAGGTGATGAAGGTCACCATAGCTGGGGGCAGTGTGATCCCGCACATCCACAAATGTCTCTGGAAAGAAGGAACAGCAGGAACCTGCTTAGGAAGAGCTTTCGCCACCCTGCTCTCCCTTCCTGTCTGTAACTGGGCCAGGGGACACCTGTGGGATTGTGTGGACATTTTAAGAACAGTTCAGTGGAAAACCATAAGCAATTGCTGTAAACAAGATAAAAGAAACATTTGTATGTCTTTAGACTCCTGAAGTTTGATAAGTCCCTTTCCCAATGATCGTGTGTTGATTGGCCAGGTTTCTTCCTTGTGTTTTATACAAAAATAGAATTGATAAAACATTTTTCACAAAATTTAAATTAATAAATAAATTATAAAAATAAGTTTAAGTTTATAGTTAGTACCAAAAAGTTTATTCAAAGAATGAAAATTACCCCTCTTTTTCCTCTTTTCTGACTGTTGCTGTGACTTTAACAATTAACAGCCATGACAGTAGGCTGTAAGAAGATACACTCTGAGCACATTGCTGGTGCTTAGGATATAGTTCAGTTGTAATGTATTTGTTTATCCACCAACACCACCAAAAAAAAAGCCAGAAAACAACATGTTTTGTCTGGTATGTAAAGAATTGGTCCACATGCGCAGTGTTGGTGAGAGTGTATAATGCTGCACTGTGCGAAGCAGGAAGTGTTTCCTCAGAGAACAGTAACTAGAGCTCTAGTCATTCTCAATCCCATGTTTCCTACCTTGCTCTACTCCTGGGATAAAATACTGACCAGAAGAAACTTGGAGGACAAAGTATTTATTTGACTTACATGGTTTGATTACAGTGAGAGAAATCAGGACAGGAACTGAAGCAAAGGTTATAAAGAATGCTGAGTTCTTTTTTTAATTTTTTTATTTATTTTTTATTGCTTTATAAATAATAACATTCAAAATTTCCATTTCCTCCCCTCCTCCCATTTCCCTCCCCACTCACCCTCTCTCCCTCCCCATCCAATCCTAAGAGAGGGCAGGGTACCCTGCCCTGTGGGAAGTCCAAGGCCCTCCCTGCTTCCTCCAGGCCTAGAAAGGTGTGTATCCAAATAGACTAGGATCTCATGCAGTAGAGACAAATCCCAGTGCCATTATCATTGGCTTCTCAGTCTGCCCCAATTGTCAGCCACATTCAGAGGGTCCAGTTTGATCCCATGCTCATTCAGTCCCAGTTCAGCTGGCTTTGGTGAGCTCCCCTTAGCTCAGGCTAATGTCTCAGTGGGTGGACCAACCCCTCCTGACTTCCTCTGAACTGACTCTTCCATATGGGTTGCTCACCCTACCTCCCAGAACTACTAGGCTAGGGATGGCTCTGCTCACTCTGAGCTGGACTCTCCTCATCAATTGTCAATCAAGGAAATGCCTCACAGACTTGGCTACAGGCCGGTGTGATGACACATTTTCTCAGTTGAGGGTCCCCCTTCCCAGATAACCCAGTTTGTGTCAAGTTGACAAAAAAACTAACCAGCAAATACATGTATACCCAAATATTATTAAAAAAAAAAAACAAAGACTCAAAAAGATATTTCTTCATCTGCATTCATAGAAATATTCTTCAGAACTGCCATAAGATGAAAGCAACCCACTGACCATGGATAAATGAATAAACAAAAATAAAACACTCATTATTCAGCCCTTCAAGGTAGGAAACTCAAAAAAAGAGGAAACTCTTCATACACAAACATACAAATAATAAATAGAGCCATCTACCCCATCCCCAACGAGGCGTTCCCTTGCGAGCTCCGTGGAGATCAATACTTGGTGGACATAGGAGGTGAGACAACAGTGGCCCTGGGATCCCAGACCCCTACTCCCTAAACCTCCACGTGGAAGAAAGGCCAGGGGGCCCCCTCCCCAGGTGTCTTAGGCATTCCTAGCACCAGCAGGGAACTGTTCTGTTAAACAGTCTTCTACCCCGCAACCAATGCGTCCTTCCCTGTGAGCTCCGTGGAGACCAATTCTTGGTGGACATAAGAGACATAAGAGTTGAAGGAATTGATGGGAAGGCACCAATGCAAGAACTCCTCCAACATCCTAAAAAGCAACATGGTACCACTAGAATCCTGCAGACACACAACAGGAAGATTTGATCATCCTAACCCAGAAAATATAGAAGAAAATTACTTTAAACATTACTTAATGAAAATGCTGGAGACCCTTAAAGAGTAAGTGAAAAAACTCCCTTAAAGAAACGGAGGAAAAGACAAACAAAACCCTGGAAGAAATAAATAAATCCCTCAAAGAAAACCAAGAAAAAGCAATCAAACAGGTAAAGGAAACAGTTCAAGATTAGAAGACTGAAATAGAGGTAATAAAAAAAAAAACACAAACAGAGAGAACTCTGGAAATGGAAAATCTGGGTAAACAAACAGGAACTACAGAGACAAGTAAAACCAATAGAATAGAAGAGATAGAAGAAAGAATCTCAGGCGCTGAAGATTCTATTGAGGAAATAAACTCAGTGGTCAAAGAAAACACTAGATACAACAAATTCTTAACACAAAACATTCAAGAAATCTGGGACACTATGAAAGACCAAACCTGGGAATAATAGGGGTAGAAGAAGGAGAAGAATTATGGCACAGAATACATATTCAACAAAATTGTAGAAGAAAACTTTCCCAACCTAAAGAAGGACATCCCTATGAAGGTTCAAGAAGTTTACAGAACAACAAAGAGACTGGATCAAATAAAAAATCCCCTCGCCATATAATAATCAAAACACAAAACATACAGAATAAAGAAAGAATATTAAGAGCTGCAAAAGAAAAAGGTCAAGTAACATATAAAGGAAAACCTATCAGAATTACACCTGACTTCTCAATGGAAACCATGAAAGCCAGAAGGTCCTGGATAGATGTGCTGCAGACACTAAGAGACCATGGATGCAAGCCCAGACTACTATACCCAGCAAAGCTTTCTTTCACCATTGATGGAGGAAACAAGATATTCCATGACAAAAACCGATTTAAACAATACATATCCACAAACCCAGCCTTACAGAAAGTACTAGAAGGAAAGCCATGAGCCAAGGAAGCTAAATACACCCACAATAACACAGGCATCTCGTAACCCCCCTCCACCAGCATAAAAAAAGAAGGGAAACACACAAACACTACTACCAAAAGATAACCGGAGCTAACAACCACTGGCCATTAATATCAATTCACCTATAAAAAGACATAGGCTAAGAGAATGGATACGGAAACAGGATCCAACATTCTGCTGTTTACAAGAAACACACCTCAACCTCAAAGACAGACACTACCTCAGAGTATAGGAGTGGGAAAAGGTTTTCCAATGAAATGGACCAAAAAACAAACAGGAGTGGCTATTCTAATATCTAACAAAATTGATTTCAAACTAAAATCAATCAGAAGATATAGAGAAGAACTTGTAACCGGAACAATTCATCAAGGTAAAGTCTCAGTCCTGAATATCTATGCCCCTAATTCAACAGCACCCATATATGTAAAAGAAACATTTCTAGAACTCAAATCACACATCAAACCCCACACACTAATAGTAGGAGATTTCAATACTCCTTTCTCAACAATGGACAGGTCAACCAGACAGAAACTTAACAGAGAAATAAGAAAATTAACAGATGTAATGAATCAAATGGACTTAACAGACATTTATAGAACATTCCACCCAAACAAAAAAGAAAATATTTTCTTCTTAGCACCTCATGGAACCTTCTCTAAAATTGATCACATTCTCTGTAATAAAGCAAACATCCACAGACAAAAAAAAATTGAAGCAATCCACTGTGTCTTATCAGATCACCATGGAGTAAAGTTAGAATTCAACAATAATACTGCTTCCAGAAAGTCTACAAACTATGGAAACTGAACAGTCAACTACTGAACCACTCCTGGGTCAAGGAGGAAATAAAGAAAGAAATTAAAATCTTCCTTGAATTCAATGAAAGGCACAACATATCCAAACCTGTGGGACACTACGAAAGCAGTGCTAAGAGGAAAGTTCATAGCACTGAGTGCCCACATAAAGAAAATGGAGAAAGCTCACATCAATGACCTAACAGCATGCCTGAAAGCTCTAGAAAAAAAAAAAGAAACAGACTCACCCAAAAGGAGAAGACAGGAAATAATCAATTTGAGGGCTGAAATCAACAAAATAGAAAGACAAAAAAACATAAAAAGAATGAAACAAAGAGCGGTTCTTTGAGAAAATCAACAAGATTGACAAACCCCTATCCAAACTAATCAAAAGGCAGAAAGAGAACATTCAAATTAACAAAATCAGAAATGAAAAGAGAAACATAACAACAGACACTGAGAAATTCAGAGGATCATTAGGTCCTACTACAAAAATCTGTACTCCACAATACTGGAAAATGTAAAAGAAATGGACAATTTTTTAGATAGATACCACCTACCAAAATTAAATCAAGACCAGGTGAACAATTTTTTTTTTTTTTTTTTTTTGGTTTTTCAAGACAGGGTTTCTCTGTAGCTTTGGAGCCTGTCCTGGAACTAGCTCTTGTAGACCAGGCTGGTCTCGAACTCACAAAAATCCGCCTGTCTCTGCCTCCTGAGTGCTGGGATTAAAGGCGTGCACCACCACCGCCCGGCCAGGTGAACAATTTAAATAGACCTATAAACTGCAAGGAGATAGAAGCTGCCATCAAAAAACCTCCCAACCAAAAAAAAACCCAGGACCAGATGGTTTTTGTTTTGTTTTTTTTTTAAGATTTATTTATTATGTATCCAACATTCTGCCTCCACGTATGCCCGCACGCCAGAAGAGGGCGCCAGATCTCACTACAGATGGTTGTGAGCCACCATGTGGTTGCTGGGAATTGAACTCAGGACCTCTGGAAGAGCAGCTAGTGCTCTTAACCACTGAGCCATCTCTCCAGCCCCAGGCCAGATGGTTTTAGTACTGAATTCTACCAGAACTTTCAAGAAGAGCTAATACCTATAATCCTCAAAGTGTTCCACATAATAGAAACAGAAGAGTCATTGCCAAACTCTTTTTAATGAAGCTACAGTTACCCTCATACCAAAACTGCACAAAGACTCAACCAAGAAAGAGAATTACAGACCAATCTCACTCATGAACATCGAAGCAAAAATTCTCAATAAAATGCTGGCAAACCAAATCCAAGAACACATCAAAAAAAATCATTAATTATGATCAAGTAGGCTTCACCACAGAGATGCAGGGCTGGTTCAACATATGAAAATCAATCAGTGTAATCCACCATATAAATAAACTGAAAGAAAAAAACCATATGATCATTTCATTGGATGCAGAAAAAGCATTTGACAAAATTCAACATCCCTTCATGATAAAGGTCTTGTAGAGATTAGGGATACAAGGATCGTATCTAAATATAATAAAAGCAGGAGGAGATCCATCCAGAGCAGTGAGTGTGTGGCCTGCCGGACGTCCTGGGACTGGACTACAGGCTCCCTCCAATTCCCCTAAATGTTTCTGGCCACCCTGCGGGGCTTTTTCTATTTACCCCATCCCATCTGGCCCCCAAGCACTCCTTTCCATCTGCTGGGTCCTTGGATCCCCCAACTCAGCCTGCTTCAGGGCTGAGGGTTTGGGGAGCCAGTGGTGAGTGCTCCTGCCACAGGGGCTTCTTTGTTCCACATGACCCTGCCCTCCCCCCAATCCCGCCCTTTTGTCTGTGAGGTCCTTGGCCCCAGCAAGAGGCCCTGCTCCTGTACTGAGGAGATCCATCCAGAGCAGTGAGTGTATGGCCGCCTGGCCACAGTCCCAGGAACGGAATATAGGCCCCCTCCAATTCCCCAAATGTTTCTGGCCATCCAGCGGGGCGTCTCCCTGGCTACTGGCTCTTTCTATTTACCCCATCCCATCTGGCCCCCAAGCAGTCCTTTCCATCTGCGGGGTCCTTGGATCCACCAGCACAGCCAGCTCCAGTGCTGAGAGGACCTAAGAGAGGGCAGACCAAGAGAAACCCCCATGTACACAATCAGCCACAGCAAAGATTGAACCAAGACGCCAAGACCCTCCTGACCGCATTTGAAGGAAGAGATGGGCAGGCGCCAATGCAAGAATTTCTCCAACAACCTGAAAAGCAACATGATGACACCAGAATCCAGAGAACACGCAATGACTTAAACACCCTAACCCAGAAGTAGAAGAAATCAACTTTAAAGGTAACATTATGAAAATGATAAAGACCCTTAAACAGGATGTGAAAAACTCCCTTAAAGAAATGGAAGAGAGGAGGGAGAAAATGAGAAAGGAATTCAGGACCATGAGGGACTGGCCCACCAACTGAGACAGTGTGCCTGATCTATTGGGAGCTCATCAAATCCAGCTGGACCAGGACTGAATGAGCATATGACCAAACCGGACTCTCTGAATGTGGCTGCCAATGGGGACTGACTGATAAGCCAATGATAATGGCACAGGGACCTATCTCTTCTGCATGTATTGGCTTTTTGGGAACATATTCTATATGGATGCACATCTTCTTAGACCGAGATGGAGGGGGGAGGGCCTTGGGCTTTCCACAGGGCAGGATATCCTGCCCCATCTTAAGGAAGCAGGGGGAGGGAGGTGGGGTAGTGGGGAAGTGTGAGGGCCTGGGAGAAGGGGAGTAAATGTAAATTTTTCTTTTAACAATAAAAAAAGATTTAAAAAAAAAGAAATGGAAGAGAAGACAAGCAAAATGTTAGAAGAAATTAATAAATCCCTCAAATATACCCAGGAAAATAAAGAAAAAGCAACCAAACAGGTAAAGGAAAGAGTTCAAGACTTGAAGACCAAAATGGAGATAATAAAGAAAACACAAACCAAGGAATGACTAGATATGGAAACTCTGGGTAAATGAACAGGAACTACAGAGACAAGTATAACCAACAGAATACAAGAGAGAGAAGAAAGAATTTTAGGTGCTGAAGATGCTATAGAGGAAACAAACTCATTGATCAAAGAGAGAACTCTGGACTCCATATTGGCAATTTATAAGTGTAATGAGTACTTTCAAAGAAATTAAGGAAGCTATATATGTGCACCATGACTCAGGCATACACACACGCATACACTAGACAAATGGAGTACAGCCAGGCGGTGGTGCCGTGCGCCTTTAATCCCAGCACACAGGAGACAGAGGCAGTGATCTCTGTGAGTTCGAGGCCAGTGTGATCTACAGAGCAAATTCCAGGACAGGCTCCAAAGCCACACAGAAAGACTCTGTCTTGAAAAATCCAAAAGAAGGAAGGAAGGAAGGAGGGAGGTAGGAAGGGAGGGAGGGAGGGAGGGAGGGAGGGAAGGAAGGAAGGAAGGAAGGAAGAAGGAAGGAAAATGTAATACAAATTAACAAATAAAGGCATTGTCATCCAGCTTTGAAATTTTTTTATAATATCCTTCTATGGCCTTTGTTCTCCCTAAAACACCTATTAATCAAACACTGGGTTTAGAAATTCAAACTTGGTATCTATTTTTTTTAGTTATATGCAATTTCTGACTTTGTTTTCTTTTTTGCTTTTGTTTTGTTTTATTTTTGTAAGTCAGGGTCTCTCTATGTAGCCATGGTTATTCTGAAACTTCCTGTGTAGAGCAGGCTGGTACTGAACTCAGAGATCCTCCTGCTGCTGCCTCTGCCTCTGCCTCTCCGGTGCTGGGATTAAAGCCGGGGTGCCACCACGCCTGGCTCATCTTTGATTTACTTTATTCTGTGTCCTGGAATATTTATTTGGGTTCATCTTTCTCTCAACCATCTCTTGGCCCTCCCTGCTCTTCATTAGTGGGGACAGAACTGAGGCCTTGGCCGTGCTGACCGACTCTTCTACACCCCCACACCAAGCCCTTTCTTAGTCTGGTAATTCTGTGTACTGTCATAGTCTTGATCCATGGGTGCAGTAGTTTCTTTCATTTCTTTGAAAGTTCTCATTTAACTTCTCAGTGTCCAGTGACCTTAAAGTCTCTGGAATCTTTGTTTCCTTCAGGGTCCATTTTCCTACTTGGTCATTCTTCCTCTCTCCTCTGTTTCACACACACAAACACAGGTGTCCACTGGTGCTGTTGTTCTCCTTTACATTACTGCCATTAGTCTCTCAAACCCACAAAGTGTAAATTATAAAGCAGTGAGTACTCACTGTAATATATTCAGTACTAAAGAATTTAAATAATCCCCTAAACATCATCCAACATAAACCACAGTGAAGGATTACTGTAGGATTCCTTAGCTTTCTCTGTACCTGAAAACAAGCAGAAATGCCAGTGAAAATACCCAGATCATTTTTCTAACATAGAATCAAACCATACATCATTCTAAAATGTGCTTTCTCCTTCCACATTCCAGCTGATGAGCCCCAGTGCATCACGTCAATATGTAAAAACTAAGCCCATTTTCTTTCTGTCTTTTCTTTTTGCTGTTGTCCTTGCTATTTCTTGATTGTTTGATTTGTTGTTGTTACTGCTGCTGCTTGTTTTTCTGTTTTTGAGACTGGGTCTCGTGTAGTCCAGAGTAGCCTGAAACCTTGAACTCACAGAGCTTCACCTGCCTCTGTTTCCCAAGCACTGAGTTCAAAGGTGTGTACCATCACATCGGCTTTCAGTTTTCATTTCTTTATTTATTTTCCTGCAAATGTCATAATTTCACTTTTTCTTTATAGCTGAATAAAATTCTATGTGTATATCTACGACATTCCCTTTGTTTGCTTGTTTGTTTGCGACAGGGTCTCTCTATAAAGCCCTGGATGTCCTGGAGCTCACCATGTAGACCAGACTGGCCTCAAACTCACAGAGATACAACAGCCTCTGCTTCTCAGGTGCTGGAATGAAAGCTGTGAGCCCAGGTCTACCACTTTATCCATTCGTCTGTAGATGGATAGCCAGGCTGGTTCCATATTATAGCGCCTGTGAACAATGCAGTACCAGCTCTACATGGACCCTTCATTTTCATTCCGGTTTCTCATTGAGTTGCTCTGATTGACTCTGACTCACTGTGTAGCACAGGCTGACCTTGGACGTACAGTCCTCCTGCCTTGACCTCTCTAATAGCTGTTATTACAGACCTGTGCCACATATACCACACCTCAAAGTAGCTTGGCATGGAGGCAGAAGCAGGTGGATCTCTGTGAGCTCAAGGCCAGCCTGTGCTACATAGTGAGTGCCACTGCAGCCACAAAACAAGATAAAATAAAAATGCATCAGAATAGGTTCTTATAACTTACTAACCATTCATCTTCAATGGACTTCTAGTCTATTTTCAGTTTATTCCTGAGCCCTGGGGCAGGGGTGTCCAGATGTAAGATGTCTCCTTGGGTCTGAGCATTCCACAGGCCCTGATCTAGACACTGACCACTTGTAAGTTTCTGCATTCGTCACTGTCCACTGCACAAGGAAACGTCCCTGGTGAGGTCTGTGAGTACAGACTAGTGTACTGACACAAATTTACAGAGCCGTTTGATGCTGTGTCGATTTAGCAAAATGATAGTAGTAGTTCACCCCGGAGCCTATGAACGTCCAACCAAGGATTCCGAGTCAGATTTGTGGTCCCAGACAGCTGTGTTTCCTCTTCCAGGATTTATGGAGTACTCAATTTTCTTGTGACATTTTTAATAGTTTGTCATTGTTTACTTATATCTTTATGCCATTTGAAATTTATTTTTTAAGATTTATTTTAATTTTTATATGTATTTTTTAATTTTTATATGTATATGATCATATATGCATATGAATATGTGCACCAGATGCATGCCCACAGAAGTTCAGAAGACACATTGGAGCCCCTAAAACTGAGGTTGCGAGAAGTTGTATGCTGTCACATAGATGCTGTGAATCAGAACAATAAGTGGTTTTAACACTGAGCCATCTTAAGAATGTAAAAGCAAGCAGGGCGGTGGTGGTGCATGCCTTTAATCTCAGCACTCAGGAGGCAGAGGCAGGAGGATCTCTGTGAGTTCGAGACCAGCCTGGTCTACAGAGCTAGTTCCAGGACAGGCTCCAAAGTTGCAGAGAAACCCTGTCTCGAAAAAAAAAAAAAAAAGAATGTAAAAGCAGAGGCCAGGCATGGTGGTGCATGCCCTTAGATCCAGCACTCTAGAGGTGGAGGCAGAGGCAGGTGGATCTTTGAGTTTGAGGCCAGCCTGTTCTAAAGAGGGAGTTCCAGGACAGGCTCCAAAGTTGCAGAGAAACCCTGTCTCGAAAAAAAAAAAAAAAAGAATGTAAAAGCAGAGGCCAGGCATGGTGGTGCATGCCCTTAGATCCAGCACTCTAGAGGTGGAGGCAGAGGCAGGTGGATCTTTGAGTTTGAGGCCAGCCTGTTCTAAAGAGGGAGTTCCAAGAGACCCAGGGCTCCACACAGAAACCCTGTCTCAAAAAACAGACAAACGAACAAACAAGGAATTTAAGAGCAGGATTGAAGAAACAGCACAGCGGTCAAGAACAGTCACTGATCTTGCTGAGGGCCTGAGTTTGGTTCTCAGCACCTACACTGGGAAACTCATAACTGCCTATAACTTCTGGGGAACTAATGCCTTATTCTAACCTTGTGCCTGTACTCATACGCACAAACCCACACACATAAACAAATAATTAAATAAACAAATAATCAAAAATAAAACTTCTCTTAAAAACTAGTAATGTAGTCTGATTGTGTTCAGGGTTGTAGCATTACAGCAGAGCAGAATAGCCTGGATTTCGGCCAGGTGGTGGTAACGCACACCTTTAATCCCAGCAGAATCAGTGGATCTCTGTTAGTTCAAGGCCAGCCTGGTCTACAGAGTGAGTTCCGGAACAGCTAAAGCTATACAAAGAAACCCTGTAATTCTCAATTTCTGTCTAGTAGGAGGCACAACATGAACACAGTGAACACGCACTGTAAGGACCAGTGTGAGAGGAGAACACTAAACTCTGGAGAAGACTGAGATCAGACAGCTTCTAGAGAAAAGGGTCCAGGAAGACATCTCTGTGGGGTTTGTAGCAAAAAAATTCATGAATCGCCTAGAATTCTAGTGCTCAGAAGGCAAAGACAGGACGAGCTACCTAGCCAGACTGGCCTCACTGTAGAGTTCCAGTCCAGCTGAGAAGCCCTCCCTGTAAGTAAGACAGAATTGATGAAGGGAGACTTCTGGGGGCTGGCAAGATGGAGCAGTGGTTAAGAGCACATATTATCCATGAAGGAGGACCAGGTTCAATTCCCAGCACTCATATGGTGGCTCAACCATCCATAACTCCAGTTCCAGGGAATGTAATATCTTCTGGCTTCCAGGGCACTGCATGCAAGTGCTGCAAGCCACACATGCACACAAAACACCACCCACACACACAAAATATTAAAATTTAAAAAGCAAGACTTCTGACATTGGTCTCTGGCCTACATGTGCACATACATACACACAAATACCTGCACACACATGCAACCACACATGTGAACAAGCATATACACATGCAACAACACAAATGAGAACATGCATACACACATGCAACCATAATATAAACACAGGGGGAAAAGAAAGGGTTTCAAACTTATTCTCAAGGTGAAATGGCAGAAATCCATTGTAGGGAACATCGTGTAAGAGGAGGCAGAAAGGCTATAGAGCCAGAGGACCAGGATGTCTACTGCTGCTGAAACACTCTCTCCTAGAAATGGTTACATAAGCAAGACCAGAACAACGGCAATATCAATGGACATGTGCTAACATAGAAGAAGGGTATTTTTTTCTAAGTCCCACTCCTGGACAAAGAACTATAAACAAGTAATGACTGCTGGTGTAATGCACCTTAGTATTATTAATATAGAAATATGGTAACGCAGGGTAAGATAGAAACTGAATTAGAAAACCGGGTGGTAGTAGTGCACACCTTTAATCCCAGCACTTGGGAGGCAGAGGCAGGTGGATCTCTGTGAGTTTGAGACCAGCCTGGTCTACAAGAGCTAGTTCCAGGACAGGCTCCAAAGCCACAGAGAAACCCAGTCTAAAAAAAACCAAAGAAAGAAAAAAAGAAGAAGAAAGAAAGTGAATTAGGTATAACACTTTGGATTCACCAAGATAGAATAGATAATGGAATATTTCCTTTGAATTTGTCAAATTCTAATAGATTAGACATTGTTAATGTAGTTATTGCTTGTATTATTTGGATTTGATTATTGTATTTATTGTGTATAGTTTTTCTTATATTAGTTATAACCTTTTTTTATTTTAGACAAAAAAGGGGAATGTGATGATATTTTATTTGTCCTGTAACAAATAAAGCTTGCCTGAAGATCAGAGTACAGAGCTAGCCACACCAGTTATTCATAGAGGTCGGGCCGTGGTGGAGCACACCTTTAATCCCAGCACTTGGGAGGCAGAGGCAGATGGATCTCTGTGAATTCGAGGCCACCCTGAGCTACACAAGATCAGTCTAGAAGAGAAACAGACCCAAGTGGTGGTGGCTCACACCTTTAATCCCAGCACTTGGGAGGCAGAGGCAGATGGATCTCTGTGAATTCGAGGCCACCGTGAGCTACACAAGATCAGTCTAGAAGAGAAACAGACCCAAGTGGTGGTGGCTCACACCTTTAATCCCAGCACTTGGGAGGCAGAGGCAGATGGATCTCTGTGAGTTCGAGGCCACTGTGAGCTACACAAGATCAGTCTAGAAGAGAAACAGACCCAAGTGGTGGTGGCTCACACCTTTAATCCCAGCACTAGGGAGGTGGAGACTGGAAGTGATGTGACCAGGTGGGGACAGGAATACAAGGTGGGAGGAGACAGGAGCTTAGGCCATTAAGCTTTCAACCCCTAATATCTGACTCTAGTTTTTAATTATTAAGACCAACTAGAATTTGAGTAGCATGCTGAGAGAGTAGAAATTAGCCTCTCCCTGGGGTAAGTTCCCTCATTCGTTATCCAGTACAAAGTGGTCAGCCATATACACACAAACAACAGAAACAACTCAGCAGTTTGTATTTATGTATTTGTGCATACGTATACCTGCGTGTGTGTGTGTGTGTGTAACAATAATAGTCAATACCAGGTTATGGTACTGGCATAAAAACAGACAAGAGGACCAATGGAACCGAATCAAAGACCCTGATATCAATCCACACACCTATGAACACCTTATTTTTGACAAAGAAGCAAAAAATATTAAATGGAAAAAAGAAAGTATATTCAACAAATGGTGCTGGCATAGAAGAAGTAGAACATGTAGAAGAATGAAAATAGACCCATATCTATGCACAAAACTCAAGTCCAAATGGATCAAAGACTTCAACATAAAGCCAGCCTCACTGAACATCATAGAAGAAAAAGTGGGAAGTACACTTGAATGCATTGGCACAGGACATCACTTTCTAAATATAACCCAAGTATCACAGACACTGAGAGAAACAATTAATAAATGGGATCTCTGAAACTGAGAATCTTCTGTAAAGCAAAGGACACAGTCAACAAGACAAAACGGCAGCCTACTGAATGGGAAAAGATTTTCACCAACCCCACATCAGATAGAGGTCTGATCTCCAAAATATACAAAGAACTCATCAAAATAACAAATAATCTAATAAAAAAATGGGAACAGACCTAAACAGAGAACTCTCAACAGAGGAATCTAAAATGGCTGAAAGACACTTAAGGAAATGCTCAACATCCTTAGGCATCAGAGAAATGCAAATCAAAACAACTCTGAGATTCCATCTCACACCTGTAAGACAACTGATGACAACTTATGCTGGAGAGGATGTGGGGTAAAGGGAACACTTCTTGCATTACTGGTGGGAGTGCAAGCTGGTACAGCCTCTTTGGATATCAGTATGGTGATTTCTCAGAAAATTAGGAAACAACCTTCCTCAAGACCCAGCAATACCACTTTTGGGTATATATCCAAAGGATGCTCAATCGTGCCACAAGGACATGTGCTCAACTATGTTCACAGCAGCACTGTTTGTCATAGCCAGGACCTGGAAACAATGTAAATGTCCTTCAACCCAAGAATGAATAACAAAAATGTGGTACATTTACACAATGGAGTACTACACAGCAGAAAAAAAAATGGTGACATCTTGAAATTTGTGGGCAAATGAATGGATCTAGAAAACATCATATTGACTGAGTAACCGAGACCCAGAAAGACAACTATCATATGTACTCACTTGTAAGTAGCTTTTAGACATAAAGCAAAGAAAACCAGCCTACAATCACAATCCCAGAGAACCTAGACAGCAAAGAGGACCCTAAGAGAGACATACACGGATCTAATTTACATGGGAAGTAGAAAAGACAAGATCTCCTGAGTAAATTGGGAGCATGGGGACCATGTGAGAGGGTTGAAGGGGAGGGGAGAGAATGGGAGGGGAGCGGAGAAACATATATATCTCAATAAAAACAATAAAAATAAATAAATAAAATTTAAAAAAGAAAACCAGGCTATCAATTTGAAATGGGAGATGGAAGCTATGGGTGGGTTAGAGGGCAGAGGGGGGAGTTAGAGAAAGGAAAAAGAAGGGGAAAGTAACACAATTCTATTTTTATTAAAAATGAATGAAAACATTAGAAATGTTTAACAACTCAAGAAATAAGTTTGTGTCAAGCCTCCATGACTGGGAGTCTGATGCTAAGGCTATGAGTGAGACATCAAGCCCTCTGAGAAGGCTCTCCTGGAGGCAAGGACCGGCACTTTGTAGATGGGGAGAGGATATAAGCAAAACAGAGTCTATGTTGATCTTCCTAACTCATGATCATAGTAAATGACTCTAAGAAGTGTTATTAGTCAGTGAGCCCTATTCAGCTCCTTCACTGCACTGTCTGAGCAGCAGCAGGAGTGCCCCTGGGGACATCCCTTTTTGTGAGAATCCAAGACTTGAGTTTCTTTCCCTTAAACAGTGAATGGCAAAATGCAGGTGATTTTAATTTTTTTGCTTGTTTTTTGGTTGGTTTATTGGGGAAAGCAGTGTTGGGTATTGAACTCAGGGCCGCAAGCATTCTAGGCACTCCATTCCTGGCCATAGAACCTGAATTTTTACCTCTTCTACATTCTTATTCCCTCCTGAAGGTTTCTAAGTTTCCAGTACAGAACATCTGGTGTGATTGCTAAGAAGGCTGAGGGAAAAGACCCAGCTGTCCCTCCTAGCTTCTGCAGGGTGTGATATTCTGTAACCCTGGAGAAAACAAAGAAACTACATCAGGAAGGCATCTCAAGCTAGCAAAGGCTACTTCCCAAACAGAAATGGAGGGAAGACAGACAGTGCCGCATGACTCGTAGATTTTTCTGCATTTATAACAGCAGGACTTTCAGATAGGCAGTTCTGATATAAATGAGTACAGCTCAATGATAGTGTGTCTTTGCAAGCATGAGGTTCTTGGTGGGATCCCCAGCATCACTGCATACCCCCAAAAAGATCACACTATTTTGGGACTAGAAAAGAAGGCATCAGGCCAGGCAGTGGTGGTGCATACCTTTAATACCAGTACTCCAAAGGCAGAGTCAGGGGAGTACCCATGGGTCAAGGTCAGCAGAGTGCGTTTCAGGACAGCAGGGGCTACACAGAGAAACTCCGTTTCGAAAAACAAAAATAAATAAATATAATATATTTCAAGTGTGTGTTTGTTGAAAGACCCCAACCTTTTTTCATAACAAACTAAATGAATTGGATAATGGAAAATTACAAAATGTGACAAACAGGTTTGACCAGCAGGTTCTTCCTTTCTCCCTCACTGGGCAGGAAGGTTAGCAATTATCAGGACTAGTTGCAGTCTTCTAGCCAGATGGTTATCAGAACCGGTCGCAGCAAATGATTATCGAGTTGTAAACTGAGTCACGGGGGAGAGGGGAGACAGGCAGAATGTCACATGTCATGTAGTCAGCAGGAAGTCACATAGCCCGCTGGACATCACGTACTCAGGGATGGGCTGAGCTATGCTAATTTCGTTCTGGGTTGAACTCTGGTTTAAATGTCTGGACCAATCCCAATTGTACCCGTACCCCATATTATAATTCATGGAAAACTTGTGGTTTTGCCTATAAAAGCTTGCTTGCCTGGATGCTCAGGGTGCTTAGCTATCCCTAAGCTATGCACCCAGGATGCGCAATCATGAAATAAACCACCTCCTGCGTTTGCGTCTGACGGCCTGGTTATTGAGTCTGGGGACTCCTCGGCGATAAGACCACTTTGGGGGTCTTTCATTTGTGTGCCAGGGTATGAGCATGGAGGTGCCCGTGGAAGTTGGAGGCTTTAGATCTCTAGGAGCTGGAATTACAGCCAGTTGTGAGCACCAGTAGGGTGCTAGGAACAGAATTCAGGTCCTCTGCAAGAGCAGTACACCATATTAACCTCGAAGTCATCTTTTCAGCCTTTAATACAATGTTTAAATGTTCGAATAATTTATGGTAAGGAGAAAGTGTTAAATATGTCTACTACTGATTCCTGGAGAGACGCAGAAACGGCAGGTCTTTGCTTTAATTAGAGCTTCTCTGGGTGGTAGGTTGACATTTCTACCACCAGGTGGCAATGTCTCACTGCTTTGCATCTAGTCTGGGCATGGCGCAGAAGTCGGCTTGACTCCTAAATGCCCTTAAACATACTTGCTCAAAAGTGAAAACTAATGCAGGGCAAACTTAAGAAATCCAGCAGTGACTGCCTCTTCCTCTCCCCCCTCCCCCGCCCCTAGTCTTTGGTTTCCATAGGAATCAGGGTTTGACAGGCAATTCGGGGTCCATTCATGCTCCTCCTGGCTTCTGAGCAACAGCAGAAATAGCAATCGCTGAAAACTGGAGAGAACGTGGTAAATTTGAAAAAGAGATGACTACGTGCACAGAAGGCGTGGTGAGCAGGGCTGCACAGAGGGCTGTGAAAGGCAGATAATGCTCTTTAGCACAAAGAGGGATATTGGTATTTGCCTTAGTTTTGTGGGAACTTGGTTCGGTTGTTTTAGAGGGAGGGGAGGTGTTTTGTTCTTTTGATCTCATGAACCTACTAGGGAGGAGTCTCTTGACCAACGGCAGAATTCGGCTGGTGAGCCAGAGGAAGAACGGTTTACTGAGTACACGGAACCCTGCCCCCACGTACACACTACACACGAATCACAATCGCTTTCCAAGGCTTACCATGAAGTCTCTGTGGTCTGTCCTCCGCCATAGCTACGTAGGAGGGCGCTTTACTGTATCTGAAGATGAGAGGACCCTGTTACTATCCAGCACAGCAAAGTGAGGTTAAGAATCAAATGTTCTGAGTTTGGAAGGCTGCCAGACACTAGGCCAAAGGCTTTCACTGAGTTCTTTTAAATCTCCACCACAAACCTGTAAAGTAAGTGCTAATAGCCTTAATTTGCATAGGAAGAGATCCATAGGAGTTAAATAAAATGCAGGCGATAAGTGGAGGCAATTTAAATTCAAATCTAAGCCAAGCTGCAGAATATTCATTGTATCTAAAGGAGACCTGGTTGTTAGTAAATGTGTTAGGGTTTCAGTTCCATAATTTATAGCTTATTTAGGATGGCAAATATCTGTAGCGATGAAGATAAGCGATGGGGAAAAAACTTCTCTTGCATAGCATACCTATTTTCCCAGGGACCTTTCTTCAGTCTCTTTTCTTTCAGATTCCCACTAATTAACACAAACACACACACACACACACACACACACACACACACACACAGTACATTCAACCAAAAAGTGGTGAAAACCATTGAACAAGATAGAGGGGGGAAAAAAAGACTCAAACCTCATAGACACATAATCGGGTCATTGAATTCATTCCGTGTCCTGTCCAGTCTCTGCCGCCAAATCCACCGCCCCTCTCCTCACCTCTGTCTGCTTCCCCGTGTCCCAGCCACCCTGCCCACAAGTACTATCAGAGCCAGGCCTGTTGGCTTCCTCCCTAATCCCAGCACTCGGGAGGCAGAGGCAGGCGGATCTTTGTGAGTTTGAGACCAGCCTGGTCTACAAGAGCTAGTTCCAGGACAGGCTCCAAAGCTACAGAGAAACCCTGTATCGGAAAAAAAGGAAAAAAGAAACTGA
>JAQHUG010000688.1:207070-234887 GCA_028555095.1 Dicrostonyx torquatus | reverse complement strand
GAAGACTGAGATAATGGGCCAATCAGTTTATAACCTAATGTAGACTCTCTGTGTGATTTTCTTTGGGGCTTGCTGGCTGCGGGGTACCAGGCGGGACAGTAACCCCAACAAACAGGACCCTCATGTTACATGTCCAATTTCTTGAGTTCTTTGTATATTTTGGAGATCAGCCCTCTGTCTGATGTGAGATTAGTGAAGATCTTTTCCCATTCTGTAGGGTGTCGTTTTGTCTTGTTGACCGTGTCCTTTGCTTTACAGAACCTTCTCAGTTTCAGGATGTCTTTTATTAATTGTTTCTCTTAGTGTCTGTGCTGCTGGGTTTCTATTTAGGAAGTGGTCTCCTGTGCCAATGCACAGTGTACTCCCCACTTTCTCTTCTATAAGGTTCAGTGTGACTGGCTTTATGTTGAGGTCTTTGATCCATTTGGACTTGAGTTTTGTGCATGGTGATAGATATGGGTCTATTTATATTTTTCTACATGTTGATATCTAGTTGTGCTGGCACCACTTGTTAAATATGTTTTCTTCTTTCCATTTGATATTTTTTGCTTCTTTATCAAAGATCAGGTGTTCAAAGATGTGTGGATTGATATCCGGGTCTTCTAGTTGGTTCCATTGGTCTTCCTGTCTGTTCTTAAGCCAGTACCAGGCCGTTTTTAGTACTGTAGCTCTGTAGTAGAGTCTGAAGTCAGGGATTGTGATGCCTCCAGATGTTCATAAAAAGAAATCTTTAAAAAGCAATTTGCACCTTGGCACTCTGCATGTATGTGACAGTTGAGTAGCTTGGTCATCTTGTGGAACTCCTAACAGTGGGAACAGGGCCTGTCTCTGACTCTTTTACTGGCTTTTGGGACCCTACTCCGCATAATGGGTTGGGGAAGTGCTTAGTCCTACTGTAACTTGATGTGCTGTTTTGATGGCAGCCTGAGTGGAGGAGTGGATTGGAGGTAGGAAACAGCGTGTGGAGGGAAGTGACTGAAAGGAAAGGAGGGAGGAAAAATTGTGGCTGGGATGTAAAATAAATAATAAATAAATGTATTTAAATTTTTTTTTAAAAAACAATTTACCCCAGCCTGGTCAACAAAACAAGTTACAGGACAGCTAGAGCTGTTACACAGAGAAATCCTGTCTCAAATAAGCAAAACAAAAATTAAAACGCAATTTGTCAGGGCTGGAAAAATGGCTCAGTGGTTGAGAACACCAACTCCTCTTCCAGAGAACCCCAGGTTCAACTCCCAGCACCCACATGACAGCTCACAACTGTCTGTAACTCCAGTTCTAGAGGCTCTGGCACCCTTACAGAGATGTGTACGCAGGCAATAAAAAAAAACAAATGAATGAATGAATGCATAAATGAATGCACATAAAAATAAATAGGGAGCTGGAGAAATGGCTCAGTGGTTAAGAGCACTAAATGCTCTTCCTGAGGACCTAGGTTCAATTCCCAGCACTCACATGGCAACTCACTACTATCTGTAACTCCAGTTCCAGGAGGTCTGACAGCCATGGCAAAATACCAAAGCACATAATAGAAAAAGTAAATAAATTTAAAAATAAATAAAGATACATCTTTTAAAAAGAAAAAGAAGAAAAAGGCAATTTGCCTTTGAATGGTCTCACTGACCATTCAAGAGGGGGAGACAGGGTCTCACTGTGCCATCCTAGCTGGCCTACAACTCCTTATACAGCCCAGAAAGGTCTCTGATTCACTATTCTGCCTCAGCTTCCTAAGTACTATGTTCACAAGTATGAGCCACTTATCCTGTCCATAATGTGAGTTAGTTAGTTAGCTTCATGCTCTTGTTTTTTGATTATTTTACTTTAAACTTTTGAGATACGGTAGCAATGGCTGTCCTGGAACTCACAGAGATCCACCTGTCTCTGCCTCTCAAATGCTGGGATTAAAGGCATGCCCCACCACACCTGACCACCCCCCTTTTTTTCTGGTAAGACTTATTTTATTATTTTTAATTATGTATGTTGTGATTAGGGGAGCGGTGTGTGTTCCCCAGCACCCAGCTCCCAAGCCCCCAGCCACTGGCCCGCACAGCTACTGGTGGCTGCCTGCACCCGAAATAACCACATGACAAACTGGATTCATTTAAACTCTGCCCGGCTTATTATCACTAGCCTTTCCTTGGCTAGCTCTCATAATTAAACTAACCCATTATAAAAGTTTGTAAGTCACCACGTGGTGACGTACTGGAAAGGTCTCTAACCTGCATCCATCTCCGGCGGCGGCTCGTGGCTTCTCCTCTCACTTCCTTCTTCTCCTCCCAGAACTTCCTTTCTGTCTACTCCGCCCACCTAAGGGTTGGACTAACTATAAGCCAGGCAGGTCTTTATTTAGCCAATCAAGGCACAGAAATACAGGTGGACCCTCCCACATATGTATAGGTGGAGAAGTGTTTGATTGCATGGAGCTGGTTACATACGGTTGTGATCTACTGATGTGGGTGCTGAGAGCCAAACTTGGACCCTCTGGAAGAGCAGCAAGTGCTCTTAGCTGCAGAGCCGACACGTCAGCCCTTTGTTTTAGTTTTATTGTGTTGCTGGGGTCGGAATCTATGGCCTACAGAACCTGGGCAGGGGCAAGTACCATACAACTAAGACCCCCTTCCCTTTCTCTTGGTTTTTGTTTGTTTTTATTTTGTTCCTTTTGTTGATATATAGTCTCATGTAACTCAGGCTGGCCTCAAATTTGCTATGTCACCAAAGATGACCCAAAACTTATGATCTTCCTGCCTGTACCTCTCAAATACTAGGATTACAGACATGGGCCACACCTGATTTTTAGTAGTGCTGGGATTAAACCTAAAACCTCTTGCGTATGTGGCAAGCACTCTACCAACTCACCTACTTATATCCCCAGCATCTTGGTATTTTAATGAGCACATTTAAGAAGATGAGCTACACCAGGCATGGCTCACACCACTAACCCAGTACTCTGGGAGGGAGAGGCACACTTATCTCTGTGAGTTTGAGGTCAACCTGGTCATAGTGAGTTCCAAGATAGCCAAGGCTACATAGTAAGACCCAGTCTAAAATCAAAACAAAATAACAACAACAAAAAAAATCTCCAACCAACCAATCAAACAAACAAAAATAAAACAAAAGAAGGAGGAAGGGAGGCAAAAGAGATTCTGAGACTCTTGGAAACTTAGAAATCATAACATGGGTTCTCGGTGTTCAGATCAGCTAGAAAAGGCAAGACTAACCGGAAGGAATGTCTGGTTGCCAGGAAGCAGCAGCAGGGGATTTAGTTTCAGAAAAGAGGACTGGGGAAGAAGCCACAAGTAGGTACAACACTCCACAAAGAGGGAGCCAGACACAGTTCACTATTGTTCCTCATGTGTGCATGTCTGTCTGTGTGTACAATGCATAAGTGCATTGTATCTGTGTGTCTATGTGTGTGCTTGGATATGTGTCTGATGTGTGTTGTATGTGCATGTATGTGTATATGTATGCTATATGAATGAGTGTGAGTGGGTGCCACAGCATGCATGTGAAGGTAAGAGAACTACTTATAGAAGCCAGTTCTCTGCCGCCATAGGTCCCAGGGACTGAACTTAGGTCATCAGACTTACTCAACAGGTGTGTTTTACCTGATTTTAGCAAATCCAGAAACAACCTCTATACACCAATGAGTGAACTGGTTTATGTTCAAGTGGTCTGGTTTTGTGAACTAAAGGCTTTAACAATACTATGAGCTATCCCTAGAACTTATTAGACCATTGGACAATAAGAAAACCCAAACTGGAAATACTGGTAAATATTAGAAAACATAAGGAATCTCAGAGTCACCAGCTTCTCCATCTAGAATATGTCCAGAGCCGCAGGCTCTCAGGAGGGATGGAACAGTGAGGGAAGATTAAATAAAATAAGCCCCCTTTTCCTATTGGGTGCCTTTTCTGTCTCCAGTGCCCTTCAGTGTCTTGAGAACCAAGTCCTTGGTTCATTTTCCAAGAATTCAATCACAGATTAAAGGGGGAAGATTGCTACTTTCATATTTTTTCGTCACAGGATCTCTTCCTTTTGCATTTCTCTCTGTCTCTTTCTTCATTCTCCTCCCTTCTCTCCTGTCCTGTCCTTTTTCCTTCTCCCTCTCTCTCTCTCTCCTTCCCCTCCCCTCTCCACTTCACCACACACAGAAATCCCTTTTGAAAAGGGCTTTTTTTCCAATTCAGTGAAGTAAAGTCTTTGCCCCTTTGTGGGGGAAGGCTCATTAACATTCCCACAGCAGCATCTCACTTTTGTAACTCTGGAGGGAGGTCAAGAGGCCATGATGGAGAGGTAAAAAGGGAAAAAATGTGGTAATGGGGAGGAGGTGGAAGGATGGAGAGGAGGGGAAGAGCCCTTCCTTTCACAATAAGGCCAGAAAGAAGAGGGAAAAGCAGGAGAAGATGAAGACGGCCAAGACTCAGAAAAAAAGCAAATCTTACAGATTACACAGATACCTGAGAAAATCAGAGTGCTTGTTCCTGAGCTTCTTTCTCCTCCTCACAAAGGAAGTAAATGATGGGAAGAGGGAAAGAGGGCACAGTCCATTGCCTGGATGAACCAGAGCCTTTCCTGTCTGGGTGTTGGTGTCTCAGTCTAGTGATGACTGATGATCATTAAAATGAGCATTAAAGTGTCAGACACGGGAATTTCAAAAAGAGAGGGTGAAACAGCCACTCAGGACCCTGACAGCAAACATCTGGAAAAGAGTAGAGACTCTGGGAGCTCGGTGACTGGCCAAACCTCTCTGCAAGTGTGGACTGCCTTGTCATCCCCAGCACCCCTTCTCTCACCAAGTGTCTTCTTCGTTCCCCTTTTCAGGACTTGCCAGACTAACCAGAACTTGTCAGACAAGAACACAAAACCTATACCCAGGGCTTGCTGAAGACCCTGACCATGGAGCTTTACATCCCTAAGAACAGAGAAACAAAGCTTCTCCAATTGATCTGTTTCAAATGGCCCCTGCCTGAGCCAGAAAACTAAAGGTACACAAGGGTAAAAGAAGGGATTCAGGTGTATGACTAGAAGATAGGACATGGTGGGGTAGTCTAGACCCAATCTTACTCACTCATATGGACACCATAATTAGAAGTTAAAGAACAATACATTAGATGACTAGAGACTTGTGGTTGTTGCTGGATTCATTTTTTAAAATTAGGGTGTGGGGCTAATCCCAGTACTCTAATGGGTGAGGCAAGAGGAATGCTACAAGTCTGGACTGTATAGCTTCAGGCTAGTCTGGACTGTGTAGCTTCTGGATAGTCTAGACTGTGTAGCTTCAGGATAGTCTAGACTGTGTAGCTTCAGGATAGTCTAGACTGTGTAGCTTCAGGATAGTCTAGACTGTGTAGCTTCTGGCTAGTCTAGACTGTGTAGCTTCTGGATAGTCTGGACTGTGTAGCTTCAGGATAGTCTAGACTGTATAGCTTCTGGATAGTCTAGACTGTGTAGCTTCTGGATAGTCTGGACTGTGTAGCTTCAGGATAGTCTGGGCTATAGATCAACAAACAAACAGATAAACTAACAAACAAACCAAAATAGATGAATAAATAAAAAATAGTGGATGTTGTTTGTTTTTTTCTGACTCAGCATCTCTATGTACAGCCTGTGTTGGCCCTATACTTATGATAATACTGAGTGTTAGGAACGCAGGTGGGCAGCAGCATGCCCAGCTGGATGAATTCCCTTTGTGCTTTCCCCCTTGGTGATGGGGGTTAAACCAGAGGCATTCACCATCCCAGGCAAGTGCTAAACTAGTAAACAGCAGCACAGTCTGACTGCTAGGTTATTAAAGGTCTAAGCTGACAACCAGAAGAAAACCCTTTACACAGAATCCTTCACAGTTTCTCTGGGTAGCTCTGGCTGTCCTGGAACTAGCACTGTAGACCAGGTTGGCCTCAAACTCACAGGTATCTCTGCCTCCTGAGTGCTGGGATTAAAGGCGTGAGCCACCACTTCTCAGCCACAGTTATTTTCTACCTGAGAATACATCACAGAAAATTCAGAGATTCACTAGAGCTTCCTTTTGGCTTTTACTCTGAAGTGCAGAAAGAAATCATCTGCTGTATACTCATAGGCATCCTTTCCCCTGCGAGACCTGGGCAGGACCAGGAAAGACGGCCGCCAGTGGTGCTATTTTAAATAGAATTCCTTCAGATGTATCACTTTTATTTTTTCATACTCACTGTCATGCCAACATAAAATATGCCCTGTATATTTTATGTTGTATAATCTTGGGCAGGTCATCTAACCTCCATACACCTCCTGATTTATCTGTAATCGGGATTTCCTGTACATAGGAGCTTTATAAAACCTGATGTCCATGTATGGTGGCACACACCAGCAATCCCAGCACTCAGGTGGCAGAGGCAGACAGATCTACTTAGATTTGAAGCCAACCTGTCTACACAGTGAACTCCAAGCCAGCCAGAACTGCAAGTAAGGGGGAGGGGAACAGAAAAAAAAAAACTGCTGTGGGATGACACAAATTCCACATACAGGTGTAAGGAGAAAACTGGCTGCCCAAAGTTGTCCTTTGATCTCTACATCCATGTCATATTAGTAACGATCATACATGTGTCATGTACACATACACAATAATAACTTTTTTGTTTGCTTTCGAGACAGGGTTTCTTTCTGTGTCGCCCTGGCTGTCCTGGAGCTCTCTTTGTAGACCAGGTTGGCCTCAAACTCACAGAGATCCACCTGATTCTGCCTTCCAGATGCTGGGATTAAAGGCATGCACCACCACTGTCTGGCTCAATAACGACTTTTTAATTAAAAATTAAAAAGAAAACCCGCTGAACTAATCTCAAGAGTTGTAATACTAAAATACATCATATAAAGGAAGATCTGAATAAATTATCAAAGCTACAACTACATGATTATTATAACATCTATTTTCACACCATCTACCAAATCTTTTGTATTCCCATTTTCACCTGACAATCTTGACCTAAAATTCAAAATATACGAGAAAGTTTGTGTTAAAGTTTATAACCCAGAAGTTGAGCATCATCAAACACAGGGGCACAATTATGGGAAAATCCAAAAGCTCTTGCAAAGATCTTGGGAGAAAAGTTTAAAAAAAGCAAGCCAGGGGCAGCCCCAGGGAGGCCCGCAGAGTCCTGGCAGGGAGGAGAGGGTTAAATCCTTTCCTCCACAGTACAAAAGAAAAGAGTGTGCGGAAAGATTAGGATTTTTGCTTTTACAATAGGAGCTGCAGGAGCGTTGAGAAGAAGCTGAAGGGGAAAAGAGGGGGCGTCTCTTCTTTAGACTTGAGAGACTGAGAAAGAAAGGGAGTCGGGAAGGGCTCACACTTGTCAGCTCGTCTCTGGGAAGGGAGAATTCCTCTGCTTCACAGTGATTTGCACTGGGGGACAGACAGTTGTTGGCCTCAGACCAGAGAGGGTGATCCGACCAGGTCACCCAGTTAAAACTCAGTGCGTCGTGCCCTCCCTCTCCTACCGCTCTCTACTCGGGAATGTCTCGGCGAAAGCAGCGGAGACCCCAGCAGTTAATCTCCGACTGCGAAGGTCCCGGCGCATCTGAGAACGGTGGGTGCTGGGGACGGGAGCGGGGGTGGGGGGGTTGAGTCAAAACCTGCATGGTCCAGGCCAGGGCAATGGAGCCACGAGCCAAACCTGAGCAGAATTTGGTCACTGGGATTGTAAAGGACAGCAGACCTCAGGCTGTAGAAGGGAGATACCCCCCTTGGTATTTGTGTTTTCCTTGCTTTTCTCTGGATGAAATGGAGTTTTCAAACTGGCTCTGTCTCCCTACCCAAGAGTTTTCTCTCCAAGTCCTTCTTTGCTCACTGGTCTTTGTGCCGTTGCTAAGTAACGTCCTCAGACCTGAAGACCCGTCTCTTAGGGATGGGATTTCCCCCTCTTCTTTCTGGAGAGTTGGGTTGCAAGGGAATGAATTGGATAAACGTGAAGGTTCCCCTGAGGGAGAAGAGAATACAGTTTCTCATTGTTGGACTGAGCTGAGAACAGACTAGAGCTCCCTGAGGGAGAAAGCTAATGTCGGTCAGAATGCAGGCTAGCTAGAGACGCTCATCCTCATCTGGAGGAGAGGCTGGGACTCCACCCCAGACTCAGGTTTGTGTTTTAAGGGAGGCCAAGATAATACCTGCGTGCAAGTTAGCATACCTGTTAGTATGTGCTATCACTGTATAAGGATCTTGCTAGTTATTTACTTTTGGTTTTTGAGGCAATCTCCTTATGTAGCTCAGGCCAGCCCTGAAGTCACTCCAGAGCCCAGGCTGGCCTGGGACTTTTGGCAATTCTCCTGGCTCAGGCTTCTGAACCAGTGCGCATCATCGTGCAGCCGATGTTTTTTCTGTTTTTGTTTTTAACCAACAAATTTCCTGTGAGAGAAGAGAACAAGCAATGTAGCCAAGCTGGCCTTAAGCTCCTGATTCTCCCACCTCTGCCTTCTGTGTGCTGATTACAGGCATGCACCAGCACAGCTGGGTGGATAAGTCAGTGTGTTCTTAAAACATGTGGAAGGCCATCTAGGACAAGAAGATATTAGGAACTGATTGTCCAATGCCTCCCAAACAACAAAAAGACAGAGTCAGCACAAAAGTTTAGGAATCCAGGTGCTTGTCCTTATTTAAGGCTGGTGGTACTCACTCTCTAGGGCTGGGCTAGGACTAGGAATTGGTGTCTGTGTCCAGGTGATGCTTAAACATAAGCCAGTCTTGAACTAAATAGTATGGCTACATGTGCTCACAAGGTGGAGGTCTGAAAGCCCAACTTCTGAACTAATCATTTGCTTAGCGAACATTTGATATGCCCAAAAATATATGATAAGATTAGCCATAAGGGTTCCAAAGCTGTATTTTTTAGGATTAGCTTTTGGACAAACTTTGATTCCCCCCCCCCCCCCCCCCGTCTTGACTACCTATGTAAGCTTGGTTGGCTTAACTAGCTTTTCTGTGTCTCCTTTCCTCATCTGTTAAACAGATTGATGGGTAGAATAGTTATCTTAGTAATTTGTGTAAGTCCTTTGGGGAAATAACCAGCATAAATCACATTTCCTAGTGACACCTACCATCAGTACTTAATGGGAAGGACTATCACCATTACCATATGTGAGGGCAAGGACCACTGAGGAACCTCTGGGCAGCTTCAAGCATTTCTTTGGGGAATGTGAGAGGCTCTGGGATAGTGTATCTGTGGTGACTAGAATGAATCATGGCTTGAACTTGTCTTTCCACTTGTACAAAAATGCCTCTAAGTCATGTCAGTGCACCATGTACAGTGAAACCTTAACAAACAAGTTAAGTTTGGGGTAGGGCACATCTTCCCCAAGCCATCGCTTGGCTAAGATCCCACTGTGGTGATGGCATCCTTCCCTCCTGAGACACATTAAGCCTCCTTAATGCTGCTTTAGGCCGGATGTTTCCTCCTTGTGCTCTATAGGAGGTTTCCCCTAGAGCCCCAGAGTTGCCTCACAGTCCTGCTTCCCTGCTGGTTCAATTGTGGAACTCTGCTGAATACCACCCCCAGCCCCCAAGAGGCATCTTCTTCTCTCCTTTCTCCCATCTGCTCACCCATTCCCTAAACCATGGCTGAGGGGAGGTTCTCTGTAAGAGTCAAGAGCGGCTGTGGATGTGTATTCTCAAGCCTTTTAGGGTGCAGCTCCCACTTGGGGCTCTGAACACCTGAAAGTGTAATGATGTTGCTGTAAGTCCTTTCCTACAGGAACCATAAAGGTTTACACCAAGTAGAAGCAAGAAAATTTAGGTAAACTTTGCATTTGAGCTATGAAAGGCAAAAACTAATAGGGCACAGGAGAGCATTTGAAACACCTGTCAGTCTACCGTAAGTGGGAGGACAGCGCCGGCTTTACCAAACTGTCCATAGCATGGGTTCTCAACCTCCTGATGCTGCAATCCTTTAGTATAGTTCCTCATGTTGTAGTGGCCCCCAACCATAAAATTATTTTTGTGGCCAAGTGGTGATGGCTCACACCTTTAACCCACCACTCAGGAGGCAGAGGCAAGTGGATCTCTGAGTTCGAGGCCAGCCTGATCTACAGAATGAGTCCCAGGACAGGTTCCAAAGCTAAAGAGAAACCCTGTCTCGAAAAAATCAAAACAAAATTATTTTTGTTCCTGCTTCAAAACTGTAATTTTTCTAGTGTTATGCATCATACCCTAAATATCTTTGTTTTCTGAAGGCTTTAGGCAGTCCTGAGAGAGGTCACAACCCACAGGTTGAGAACCACTGGTCAATGGCATGTATGCACACACAAATACTGCTACTACTAATAATAATAATAATAATAAAGTTTTTCTTAAGATTTGCTTTAACTCATAGAGCACTTATTGTTCTCCCAGAGGACCCAGTTTAGATTTACAGCTCACAGCCATCTGCAATTCTGGTGCCAGGGACCCAATGCCCTCTTATGACTTCCAAGGTCACCAGGCACAAAAGTGATACAAATAAATAGAGGCAGGCAATACACTCAAGGTCATACATGCATCATACATACATACATACAAGATACAAATAAATAAAACTTTTTAAAAAATCTATCTTAAGAACTCCTAAAACTCAACTTTAATTCCAGTACTTAGGAGGCAGAGACAGGTAGATCTCTGTGAGTTTGGGACTATCTAGGACTACAAAAGGAGACTTTGTCTCAACAACAACCAAAAGAAGGACGAGGAAGAGGAGGAAGGAAGAGGACAGGGTTTTCATATCAGAATTCCTTAGACACTTTATCATTTAGTCTACTTCCATGACCTGAATGGAGGTTTGTTGGGTGTCACCTGAAATTTGACATGGCTATCTGAAATTCTCTCCTGCCCTTATAACCATGTAACTTAAAAGCCCTGAAAAATCTATTTCTCCACTTTCTTCTTGAACTGTTCCCTGACTAGAACACCAAACCCTAACAGAATACTTACTGCACATAAGATTTGGACAGGAAATAGTCAGTTTACTTTAAAACTCTAGATAAAGAAAACAATCTCTTCCCCTACAGAGTCTAGATATCCAAATTAGAGAACATAAGGGGTGTAACTGGAAGAAATGCTAACTGGTACATCTGGGAAAAGAAGGAAATGATCAGAAGCCCAGATATTTAGTGAGAAGAAACCAGGACAACAGCCAAGCAGACCTTGGGGGAGAGAAGGGAGTTGGCACACAGCAAGAACAGCAAAGGCAAGGAAGGCAAAACTAGGGCACCCTACCCTAGGAAATGTAGAGCTGAGCTCTCAGGCTTCTGGACCCCTTGAGACTTCAGTTTTCGGCACCTTCAGGGAGTGAGGGTCAGGAAGAATATATCTCTAAGTGAACAGAAAGTATTTTAGAAGTCTGTTTTGTGGCTGAAGCAGGATGACCATGAGTTCATGGCCAGCCTGAGCAATTCTAGACTATCAAAATGTGGAGATGGCACAGGGGTAAGGGAGAGAGAGGTTGAGTCGGGTTTGGCATGAGATAAGGAAGAAGAAAACCCAGTTTTCATTTCTTCCTTTCTTTCTTTTTCCTCCCTTCCTTCCTTTCTTTCTTTTTGTTGTTGTTGTTTTGGTTTTGGGTTGGTTTGGGTTTTTGTTTGTTTGTTTATTGTTTTTTGAGACAGTGTTTCTCTATTAATCCTGGCTGTCCCAGAATTCACTCTGTAGATGCCAAACTCAGAGATCCGCCTGCCTCTGCCTCCTGAGTGCTGAGATTAAAGGTGTACACTACCACCATCCAGGAGAAAGCAGGGTTTTCAAACTATTCTGGACTTCAAGACTACATGACCTTGTAACCCTGGAGAAATTCTTTATTTCCTAAGGTTTCAAGGTAGAGAAACTTCCCTCTCATCCTGTTTTGTGTTTTGTTTTATTATTATTATTTTAGATATATTTACTTTATTTGTGTGTATTGGTGTTTTGCCTACATGTATGTCAGTATAGCATGTGTGTGCTTGGTGCTCATAGGGGCTAGAAGAGGGTGTCAGGTCCTGTAGAACTGGAGTTACATACAGTTGTGAGCTGCCATGTGAGTTCTAGGGACCAAATCCTGGTCCTCTATAAGTACAGCAAGTGCTCTTATCTGATAAAATAAAATATATCATCTCTATAGCCCCTGTATTCCTTACTTCCATTTTCAAAAAAGAGAAGTCATAGCCATAGATGAAGAAGCTGTCCCCGAATCAGACGTGATGGTGCACTCAGGATGCAGAGGCAAGTGGATCTCTGTGAGTTCAGGGCAGCCTGGTCTACACAGTGAGTTTCAGTCCAGCCAGGACTACATAGTAAGACCCCATACAATCCCCTCCCCCACAAAAAAAAGGAGAAAAAATCAAAACTGGGACTTTAACTGTTTTGTTTTGTTTTTGTGCTCAATGAACGGTCAGATCTCTAAAATGCTTTTGAGTGTTTGAATTCCATGTTGTGCTGCACTCACGTCCATTGAGACCTGGTCGGAGTTTTGAAGCTGTTCATGCTCTGATGCCAATGCCTTTCTCACTTGGTTCCTGAGTCCATCTTCCTCCATGTGCCATATGGAACAGGCCATGGTGCATCCATAGGTTTTAGTATAGTAGTTGGGTTTGGCAAAGAATTATATGTATGAGCTTACTAGAGAAGACTGTGAGAGAACATGGGACATTCTTTAAAAAGTGACCCTGGCAACAGTCACAAAATCTATTTACATTTCTGAAGGCTGCCAATTGAGGTAAGATTTGTGAGGAGTAGGGACAGGGAGAAGAGAAGGACATCCTCTCAGCTCTGTTACTGGAGTACTTGTCTTTGTGTGTGTTGTGGGGAGGGATTATATGTGTGTGCTGGAGACTGAACACAAGGCCCACGGGCTGGTAACTTCTGCCACTCAACATCATCATCAGACCTTAGTTTCAACATATAATTTTGTATCCACAGTGTGTATCAAGAGCACAGAAATTAAATAGTGGCATGGCCAAATGCTGGAATGACAGGCATATGCCAAAATGCCCAGTTTGGGTGTGTCCACATGTCTGTGTTCACTGGGACTAAACCCAGAGCCACAAGTTATGATAGGTAAGTAAGTGTTCTACCACTAGAAGCGACATTCCCAGCCTTTTGCTGAACAATAGAATAAGTAAGCTGCTTCATAAAAATACTAATGCTTGAGCTGGGCATGGCGGTGCACACCTCTAATCTCTACACTAGGGAGTCAGAATAGACTGATCTCTTGAATCTGGCCTCCATAGCAAGTTCCAGACCAGTCAGAGCTACATAGTGAGACTCTGTATCAGAATAATGATGATGATAATGATGCTAGACTCCCACCCTTAGAAATTTTTAAATTTATTTTAGCCTCGAAATTGCTTTTTTTCCTTTTTTCAGTGTTTGTGATGGAACTCAAAGCTTCATGAGGTCTAGGGATATGCAATACTGTGGAGTTATAGCCCCAGCCTAAGGCATTAGTGTGTCCTAAAGCTCTAAAGGTAATCCTAGTATAGTAAAGGCTGAGAGTCACTATTTAGATCCACCGCCCTGCTGCTCAGGCCTTACGTGTGTTTGGCTGTGATATTCCCAACCATTCTCTCCCAAGCCTGAAACGCTTTGTCAGGGCACCGGGTTTTTGTTTTATTTTGTTTCGTTTGTTTTTTGAGACAGGGTTTCCCTGTCTATCCTAGAACTCACTCTGTAGACCAGGCTAACCTTGGACGCACAGATATCTGCCTGCCTCTGCCTCCCTGTTGCTGGGATTAGAGGCGTGCGCCACCGCCACCCGGGTCAGGTTTTTGTCTACTTTTCACATGGTGTCTTAAATGGTTCAAGCTAGCCATCAGCTTGTGATGGGGTCAGTGAGGAAAATCTTGAACTTCTGACCCAACTGTATGATCCAGAGTGCTAGAATTACAGGTGTGTGCTTGGTTTATGTTGGGGATTGAACCCAGGGTTTGGTGCCTGCTTGGCACACACCCTACCTCACCCCCACCCCTGGGCACTAGGTTTAGAAGAAAAGCTATTTAGTTCTTTGTTTTATTTTGTGGGTTTATTTTTATTTATTTATTTTCAAATTTTGTTTTATTTATTTCTGGTTTTTTGACACCAGGTTTCTCTGTGAAAAGCCCTAGCTATCCTGGAACTCATGCTGTAGACCAGGGTGGCCTCGAACTCAGATATCCTCCTGCCCCTGCCCCCCAAGTGCTGGGGTTACAGGGGTACACCACCACATCCAGCTTTGGTTTGCTTTTTATTTTTATTTTTTCATTTCATTTAAGCTCTTTGTAAATTTGAAGAAGCAGGTCCACACCCATCACAGACTGCATCTTGTTTCGTATTTTCTGCTATCTAGGATACCATGACCAGTTTAGCATGTTCCTTTGCTGGATGACTTTAGTTTTGTTTGCGTAAGAATCTTGCTTCTTTTTTTCAGGTTAGGCATGGAGTGTAAAAGGCACTGAGAAGTAGAGAGTTCCTCCTACAGGTGGCTGCTGATACATCACCATTCATCAGGGAGCATAGATCAAATGACACTTCAGACAGCACATTTCATTAAAAAGCAAGAAAGGGGACACTGTTTCCCAGGATAAGAAGAAAAGAAAGGGGTTTCTTTTCTCGTCTAAGGACTTGACAGAGCAGCAATGGGATATCAAATGTTCGGGGCTAATTAACAAACGCTAGGCAGAAAGTCACCATCTGATTCTTTCTCTCTGACCCAAGGGTGAAGAACACAGGCCTCTTTCTCTGGGTAGGGTGTGCCTGAGGAGCACTGCTCAGGAGCCAAACACCTGAGTGCTGCTGCACTGAATGACTCTATGAACTTGGAAAAGTCACTTAACCTCTGCCATCTTCAGTTTCCTTATCTGCAAAACTAAAGCATTCTGCACTTACATGTGTCTAGGACGAACTGAAGCAGACACCTTCATCTGCAAAGGCCAGGTCTAGAAGAATAGAGCTCATCCGTTTCAGTGCTCACCTTTACAAGGCTAAAATCAAGAGATTATCTGAAGTTTTAAAACATCACCCTGTAAATGGCTTTCAACTTATAAAGGCAGTATTACTTTTTTTCTTTTTTGACAGGGTCTCACTGTATAACCCCAAGAGTTCCCTATGTAGACACGTAGTCTAGGTGAGTCTCGAATTCACAGAGATCCGCCTGCCTCTGCCTCCAGAGTGTCACCACTCTCAAACTATTTACTAAAATTTTGATTAGATTTACTAAAATTTGATTTTGGTTCACCTGACCTTACCACCCTCCCACCCCTAAAATAGACTTTAACTTAGACATGCCAATTATATTGCAGAGAAGTTAAGATTGAGGGATGAGGTCTAAGCACATAGTTCAGTGGTAGCTCCTAGTATTCATGGAGTCCTAAGTTCAAACCCCACAATCATTCAAAGTCTGTCTTAGCTGTAGATTGAGTTTGAGGCCAGCCTAGGCTACAGAAGACTCTCTCTTTCTCTCTCTCTATCTCTCTCTATATATATGTGTGTGTGTGTGTGTGTGTGTGTGTGTGTGTGTGTGTGTGTGTATGTGTATGTGTGTATATGTATATATATACATGTATATGTATATATTATACACATATATATACATATATATATATATATAACAACCAACAAACAAAAAGGTGTTATTTTAGTGTGTGTTTATTTTAGGTAATCTTATTATTAAAAATATAAATCTCTATTCCATAATATTTAAGGCTCTTTAAACTTTTAAAAGTTCCTCACTTAAATTTTCTTTTTTATGGAAATTCTTATAAACATTAATACTACTTTTCTAGCATCTTATAGTGGGCATACAACTCAGTGGTGAGACACTTGGCACAAGGCTTCTTTCCAGTACCACGCACAATAAAAAAAAAAAAGGGCAACAAAAACTGTTTTCAATTTTTCTGCTTTCAAAATATTCCTCTGATAAAGTTAGTATACATAAAATATTGTCTCTTTATAAAAAAGGGAGATGGTGGCATATTTGATGACACATGACTTTAACCCCAATGCTTGGGAGGCAGAGGCTCTGTGAGTTCAAGGCCAACCTGGGCTACAAGGTAAGTTTCAGCGCAGCCCAGGCTGCTATACAGAGAAACCGTGTGTGTGTGTGTGTGTGTGTGTGTGTGTGTGTGTGTGTGTGTAGGCGTTGGGGGAGTATGAGCAAGACTGTGACCCCAGCATTTGAGAAAGAAACAGGAGGGTTAGCTTCTCACTAGACTCAGCCACACAGCCAGCCTGGGCTACATGAGATCATGTCTCAAAACCAAACAATAATAAGGAAGCCAATCTGGGGGGGCAGGGAGCCGAGGACCACATACTTATAGGCCTAGCATTTGGGAAGCTGAACTAGGGTTGCTGAGTTCAAAGTCAGCCTGAGCTACATAGTAAGAACATGGTTCAAAATGTATAAAAATAAATAAAAGGACAATATGAGTTTTTGACCACTCCCACCAAACCACAAATCCAAGACCAGAGATTACTTTTTACATGTAAAAATAAAGGATTTTAGGAAATGAAGGACCCTTTAAATCTAATTTCAATGAAGAAAAGGAATGCAGAGTACCTGGTCTGAGTACACTGTTTCCCCACTTTCCCTGGTGGAGGTGAGCAGGTGCCAGTCTTGTCTAGGAACTCAGATCTAGTTGGGGATGTTAGGGTCTTTGGCAGACTGTGAAAGCCCATTTCTCATCCTCCTCATTGTTTCAGGAGGAGCTTCCCTCGCCCAAGGTTGGAGCTGGAAGGACCTCCATAGGCTTTTGCAAGCTAATGTCTTTAATTGTCCGTGTTGGGACCCGGAGCACGGGGTGGGGAGGGGGAGTGGGCAGTAGAGAAGAGGGTACGGGGCAGGAGAGGGTTTCTTTGAAGTACGAACTCTATGCTTTTGGTATAGGGCCGGTGGCCTGTCATTCTGGGGGAAGGGCTTATTGTTCCTCAAGAAGGGGTCCTCAAATTACTTTCTTGGGAATCTTGCAATCGCCCCCCTGAGAAACATCCTTTTTAAGAAGGATGAGAATAGAATGGGAGTAGGGATGAAGATAAGACTTGAGATCTTTCTGTGATGTGCGTGTTGGTAAGGGGGTGGGTGTTTGGGTGGCTCCTCCCACTTTTGTCCTCCGACCTCTCAGGCCGGCCGACCACCGTTTGGAATCCACGTTTTTCCAAGCTCAGCAGATCCTTTATCCGAAGAAAAATTACTGAAGCCTATCGCCTTAATATATTGAGCGGGCAATGTTTCCCCTGAGTGCTTGGGGCTGACCCGGTGGGAGAAGCTAGGATAAAGCCATCTAGGGTGGGGAACTGGCAAGGATAGGGCACAGTGGGCCCCCAAGGTGCCTCACAGCACCTGTTCCAGAGCCTGGGTAAAGCTCCCTAGCTTGCCCCCTGCACACACTCTCTGCTCTTGCCTCCTCCCTGGCAGCTCCTCACCCCACAAACTCTCCTCCCCCATCTCCCCTCTACCAGCTTTCGCGCTCCGGCTCCTCCCCTTCTCTGCGCCTTCTCGCTCCCCTCCCCCTCTGCCGCTGTTCCCTGCCCCCGCCACCGCCGGTCTCCTCCGGAGTCTGGGCCGCTGGGCGCAGAGACTGCCGCAGCTCCGGCGGCCACCGACGCCTCCCCAAACCAGATACCCATTGTGTCCTACTCCATCCCGCTTTCCACTTCCCCACCGCCATGGCGCAGGAAACCGGGAGCAGCTCTCGACTCGGAGGGCCCTGCGGGGAGCCTGCGGAACGCGGAGGTGCGGTAGGGCCAGGCTTGGGCAGAGATGGGGGCTGAGGGGACGCTTGCGTATGAGGACTTTAAGTGGCCAGATAAAATGTGTGATTCTGCACATAGGCCCCAGTTCTCACATCCATTCCCACTCCTCCTGGGCCAGAGGAGGGGGAGGGGTGACGGAGGAGGCTCGGAGTATGCATGCTCTGTCCCCCTCCCCCTTTTGCTGGGTGTTGGGGAGCCACGCGGGTCGGGTCCAGTCCGAGCGTTAGCTTCATGCAGGATCTGACTGTAAGCTTCCTTCCCACCCTAACCCGCGGTTCCTGGGTTGTCCGTAGCTTCCGTTACCCAACAAAACCGCATTACCCGCACTCTCTCCTTGTCTTCCCCCTAGGTGATGCTAGCGAGGAGGACCACCCCCAAGTCTGTACCAAATGCTGCGCACAATTCTCTGACCCGACCGAATTCCTCGCTCACCAGAATGCATGTTGTACTGACCCACCCGTAATGGTGATAATTGGGGGCCAGGAGAACCCCAGCAACTCTTCAGCCTCCTCTGCACCCCGGCCAGAGGGCCATAGTAGGCCCCAGGTCATGGACACAGAGCACAGTAATCCACCAGATTCTGGGTCTTCTGGGCTCCCTGATCCTACCTGGGGGCCAGAGCGGAGAGGAGAGGAATCTTCTGGGCATTTCCTGGTCACTGCCACAGGTACAGCGACTGGGGGAGGTGGGGGCCTGATCTTGGCCAGTCCCAAGCTGGGAGCAACCCCATTACCTCCAGAATCTACCCCTGCACCCCCTCCTCCACCACCTCCCCCTCCACCCTCAGGTGTAGGCAGTGGCCACTTGAACATACCATTGATCTTGGAAGAGCTGCGGGTGCTGCAGCAGCGCCAGATCCATCAGATGCAGATGACGGAACAAATCTGCCGCCAGGTGCTGCTACTTGGCTCCTTAGGGCAGACGGTGGGTGCCCCTACCAGTCCCTCAGAGCTACCTGGGACAGGGACTGCCTCCTCCACCAAGCCCCTACTGCCCCTCTTCAGTTCCATCAAACCTGTCCAAACTGGCAAGACACTGGCACCTTCGTCCTCCTCTTCCTCCTCTTCGGGGGCAGAACCCCCTAAGCAGGCTTTCTTCCACCTTTACCATCCACTGGGATCGCAGCATCCCTTCTCTGTTGGAGGGGTTGGGCGAAGCCACAAACCTACCCCTGCCTCCTCCCCTGCACTGTCAGGCAGCACAGATCAGCTGATTGCCTCACCTCATCTGGCATTCCCAGGCACCACAGGACTCCTGGCAGCTCAGTGTCTTGGGGCAGCGAGGGGTCTTGAGGCTGCAGCCTCCCCAGGGCTCCTGAAGCCAAAGAATGGAAGTGGTGAGCTGGGCTATGGGGAAGTGATCAGTTCCTTGGAAAAGCCTGGTGGAAGGCACAAATGCCGCTTTTGTGCCAAAGTGTTTGGCAGTGACAGCGCCCTGCAGATCCATCTTCGTTCCCACACTGGGGAGAGGCCCTATAAGTGCAACGTCTGTGGTAATCGCTTCACCACTCGGGGCAACCTCAAAGTACATTTCCATCGGCATCGTGAGAAGTACCCACACGTGCAAATGAATCCACATCCAGTACCGGAGCACCTAGACTACGTTATCACCAGCAGTGGGCTGCCTTATGGAATGTCTGTGCCGCCGGAAAAAGCAGAAGAGGAGGCAGCCACGCCAGGTGGAGGAGCTGAACGCAAACCTCTAGTGGCCTCCACCACAGCACTCAGTGCCACAGAGAGCCTGACACTGTTGTCCACTGGCACAAGCGCACCCGTGGCTCCTGGGCTCCCTACTTTCAACAAGTTTGTGCTCATGAAAGCCGTGGAGCCCAAGAGTAAAGCTGATGAAAATACTCCTCCAGGGAGTGAGGGATCCGACATTTCTGGAGTAGCAGACGGTGGCACGGCAACCCGAATGCAGCTGAGTAAGCTGGTGACATCGCTACCAAGCTGGACATTGCTTACTAATCACCTGAAGTCAACTGGAAGTTTCCCCTTCCCCTATGTGCTAGAACCCTTGGGGGCCTCACCTTCTGAGACCTCAAAGTTGCAGCAACTGGTAGAAAAGATTGACCGCCAAGGAGCTGTGGCAGTGGCCTCTACTGCCTCAGGAGCTCCGACCACTTCTGCTCCTGCACCTGCATCCTCATCTTCAGGACCTAACCAGTGTGTCATCTGTCTCCGGGTGCTGAGCTGTCCCCGGGCTCTACGCCTGCATTATGGACAACACGGAGGTGAGCGGCCCTTCAAATGTAAAGTGTGTGGCAGAGCTTTCTCCACAAGGGGCAATTTGCGTGCACACTTTGTGGGTCACAAGACCAGTTCAGCTGCCCGGGCCCAGAACTCCTGCCCCATCTGCCAGAAGAAGTTCACTAACGCTGTTAGTCTGCAGCAACATGTCCGGATGCACCTGGGGGGTCAGATCCCAAACGGGGGTTCCACACTCCCTGAAGGTAGGGGAGCTGCCCAGGAGAACAGCTCCGAGCCATCGACAGTCTCTGGACCAGGGAGTTTCCCCCAGCAGCAAACCCAACAACAATCACCTGAAGAGGAGTTGTCTGAGGAAGAGGAAGAGGATGAGGAAGAAGAGGAAGATGTGACAGATGAAGATTCCCTAGCAGGAAGAGGCTCAGAAAGTGGGGGTGAGAAAGCCATATCAGTGCGAGGTGACTCAGAAGAGGTATCTGGGGCAGAGGAGGAAGTGGGAGCAGTGAGCGCAGCACCCACCACCGGGAAGGAGATGGACAGTAGTGAGAAAGCCACTCAACAATCTCTGCCACCACCTCCACCTGACAACCTGGATCATCCCCAGCCCATGGAGCAGGGAACCAGTGATGTTTCCGGAGGCATAGAAGAGGCCAAATTGGAGGGAACCCCAAGCCCCATTACAACACTCGCCCAAGAAGGGGAGGGTACCAGCACCCCTTTGGTGGAGGAGCCAGGAGAGGGCAGCAGCAGAAAGGCGTGTGAAGTGTGTGGCCAGACCTTTTCTGCCCAGGCAGCTCTGGAAGAGCACCAGAAGAACCATCCTAAGGAAGGGCCGCTCTTCACTTGTGTGTTCTGCAGGCAGGGCTTCCTTGACCGTCCTACCCTCAAGAAGCACATGCTGCTGGCTCACCACCAGGTACCACCCTTTGCACCCCATGGTCCTCAGAATATTGCTACTCTTTCCTTGGTTCCTGGCTGTTCCTCTTCCATCACTTCTCCAGGACTCTCCCCATTCCCTCGAAAAGATGACCCCGCCATCCCATGAGCCTATTTTCTGTACCCAGTCCCCATGACCCAGGGCACAGAAACTGAAAGCTCCATTGAAGGACTTTCAAGACTTAACCTTCCCTTTTCTCAAGTATTAACATGATGTTTCTAGTGGCTTCTCTCTAGTCCCTGAGCTTAAAAATTGAGTTCCAGGACAAGCTCCAAAGCTACAGAGAAACCATGTCTACAAAAACAAAAAACAAACAAAAAAATTGCATTTAAAAAGGAATGCCCTCTAAGAAATTTGTATCACCTTTTTATTCTTTGTAACTAAGAAAAATGAATTCTCTATAGCTTTCATTCTCAAAGGGAGCCCTTTCCTCTTCTCCCTTTCCCTTTGGCAGGCACATGAGAACCGCCATCTTTAGAATGGCAGCCTTGCTCAAAGGGGCAGGCAGTGGTCTATGGAGGGCCCCATGCTACTCCGTGGTGATCTTGACCTTCTTGAAAAGCTTGTGAGGGGTGGGTTTCTTACCTTTCTGCAACTGGTACAGTTTTTCCTGTCAGGTGGCCTACGCACCAAGCCCTGGAGTTCTAGATTCACCTGTGTTGCCACTTTGGCTCTAGCACCATCATTGCTATTAAGCCTAGGAACTGTGCTTGAGAAGGTGACCTCCAACATGATCCAGAAGGGCAGAGGAGAACATAGCCTCTCTCCTATTTCTGCCTCCCGTACCCAGGTGGTGCCTACCAAGCACACCAGAGAAAAGTAGCAAGGTATAACTTCTTTCTCCTTCCCCTACTCCAGAAGGTGCTGGCAAAGAAGAATGAAGGATTGGGATGCGTTTTCAGTATGTCTCTTGACTTGTCACATTAAGGCAAAGAGGTTGGCTGGTCAAGCAAGATGCAAGGACTCCTTCAGCTTCTCATTTATCATGGCTTCCTAACCAACAAGCAGGTTTCTTGCCAAGAGGTCTCCCGTGGGCTATTTAAGGAAGTATAAAGTTCCTAATTTAAAGAGCCTCATTGGTGAGGGTGGTTAGTGAAGTAATCACGACTGAAGGAGTGTTGCTGAAACAGGGATTTTTGGGAACCTCTTTGCTGAAGAATGGGATGGGACGTAAGGGAGAGGAACTTCAGCTCTGCTTGAGTGTGACATTCATGAGCGTTCCTTTGGGCTAATGGTGACGTGGTGTTGCAGCAGCACCAGGGGTCATGGGGACTTCCTGGCACTAGAGTGCTTTTAGTTTTAGATGACTCCCGATTATATTCCCTTGCCCCTTGTATGTTTTTCATCTTCTCAAAACCCCTTCCCTCCCCAGCTTTGCCTGATCGTGGTCCAGAGCTCATGTCTTAATTTTTTTTTGTCTGCTTCTAAGAGCCCCAGACATTGAGAGACAAGCTTCAAGTGGTTCCTGCCTCTCTGTCTTGTAGTGAGATGTAGTACTTACTCTTAACATAGGATCCTGTGGAACAGGAGTTCTGAGAAAGAGACTGGATTTTGCTGTTAGTTGATGTCAACGATGATTCTAAAGAAGTGACTGCAGAGCTCCTGACACAGAGACGTGTGTAAGAGCAGAGTGGGGTACACGTATCTGTCCCTCTGTCATTAAAGGTGTTTTAGCCAAGTGTTTGTGTGTTTCTCCTTATTTTGTGAATAAATAGCCAGATGGGGGTGTGATATTGGCATTCACTGGCACAGAGATTCCCTTCCCACTCTTTTCTCCTGCCAAAGCAAAACATATGGTATAGAAATACTTAATTGACTCAGCTTTGTCCTGAAACAACCTCCCCTGAGTGTGATTTTACTGTGAGGGAAAAAGGCTTTTTTAAAACGGAGATTCTTTTAAAAGGTATTTGCCCAATCTCCAGGCAACATCTAGGTTTTCGCTTTAGGACTTTCTACCAAAACACAACTTTGTGTTTTGCTTGGGTTTAAAAGCTGTTCACCAGTCTTTGCCAGATCTCAAGCAGCCTGCTGACATCAGTGAATCGATAGAACAAGATAGCTGATATTTTATGACTTTTGAGATCTAATATTGTAATCAGAAAGGAAAAAGTTTTATCAAAAAAGGAAGTTCCTATTATTAAGAATGCATACACTGGGACTGGAGAGATAAGTCAGTAAGAGCACTGACTCACTGACTGTACTTCCAAAGGACCCAGGTTCAATTCCCAATACTTACATAGTGACTCACAACTATCTGTTACTCCAGTTACAGGAGATCTGACATTCCCTTTTGGCCTATTTGGGTGCCAGGCACACCTGACACACATGTGGTGCAAATACTCATATAAAAGCAAAACACCCAAATACATGAAATAAAATAATTTTTAAAAACAATAACTCATGGACTGGAGAGATGGCTCAGAGGTTAAGAGCACTGACTACTCTTCCAGAGGTCCTGAGTTCAATTCCCAGCAACCACATGGTGGCTCACAGCCATCTGTAATGAGATCTGGTGCCCTCTTCTGGCCAGCAAGCATACAGACAGACAGAACACTGTATACATAATAAATAAATCTTTTAAAAAAATTAAAACAATAACTCAAGCCAGTTGGTAGTGGTGCACATCTTAAATCCCAGGCAGAGGCAGGTGGATCTTTCAGTTTAAGGCCAGCCTGGTCTGCAAGGGTTAGTTCCAGGACAGCTAGGGCTACATAATGAGAACTTGTCTTGAAAAAAATCAATAAATAATAATGACTCACTGAAAGAACTAGGCTTGTAGCTCAGTTGGTAGCACTTACTTAGTATGCATGGAATAAGCCAGCATCATTCTCGACTACACATGAGTTAGAGGCCAGCTTTGGATACATGAGAACATTGTCTTTTTATTTTTTATATATTTATTTTATATTATTTTTTATTGCTAGGATTAAAGTCATGCTACACAGCTGGCAAGAACATTGTCTTAAAATATAAGTATATATGGCAGGTGACATGAAATGAGCATGTATTCTTTTTTAATTTTGTGTTTCCACAACAGTAAAGTTCAGAATTTTCTCTACGACTTTGCTTTTCCTAAAGGATTGACTTCCTAGAAATGAGGATATAACTCAGCAGTAGGACATACGCACAGCCCAGGGTTCGACTCTAGAAATGAGGGTATAACTCAGCAGTAGGACATATGAAAAATGAGGGTATAACTCAGCAGTAGGACATATGCAAAGCCCAGGGTTCGACTCTCAGGAAACCTTCCCACACACAAAACCCTTAGTAAATTCTCCAGATTTTCTCCCTTACATGATGATAATATAACTAAATCTTTATGCTAAAGGAATGGAACATGTTTTTAAAAATAGAAGCACAATGTCTCAGACCCAGATTCAAACAGACACTCCGGTACACCCATGGCCCCAGTACTTGGGACACAAGCAGGTGGATCAAGAACCTAAGGTCATCCTTGGCTATATAGGAAGTTTATGACCAACCTGTACTATATGAGACTACCACAAAATAACAACTCCCCCAAATTAAGAAACTTAAAGAAGCAGGTCCAGTTGGGTGGGGCGATCCTGATATGGGGTGTGTATGCAGGAGGTATCACAAGTCGAAGGCTAGTCTGGACTTCTTTTTTTTTTTTAAATATTTATTTATTCATTATGTATATATACAATACTCTGTGTATATGCCTGCAGGCCAGAAGAGGGCACCAGATCTCACTACAGATGGTTGTGAGCCACCATGTGGTTGCTGGGAATTGAACTCAGGACCTTTGAAAGAGCAGGCAATGCTCTTAACCTCTGAGCCAACTCTCCAGCCCTAGTCTGGACTTCTTAAGAAGAAGGAAAAGACAGAAAGGCAGGAAAAGAAAAGAAAAACTAGGTCCCGAGATTCCCAGTTTTAGTGGTACTTTCAGGGATCAGATGCTGGTTTCACACTGCATCGATGCTACTGTGACAGCAAGCTCCCCGCAGACGGAGGTGAGTAAATCTATTCTTCACTCTGTAGAATATAAAGAACTTTTTGATTCTGGATATCCCCACCAAAGCAGTGGAGGAAGCCCTCTTTAGCACCTGGGAAGATGAGTTTAGTGGGCTGAAACAGCTCCTTTGTTTTAAATTCCTGGCAAATCTTTGTAGATACATTTTCCCCCTTTCAACCTATGGAGGAAGGCCAGTGACTGGTTCTTCTCTTAAGAATCCTCCATCCCCACTGGACGGAGATAATGCCATTTACCTAATCGCACCAGACTGGCCTGTTAGTTAGGTGTCAGTTTTCATTATGGTAACAGCTGTTAGGGAGGTTTCTTTGACACAAAGCCTGCCTCTCCATTCTCTTTCAGGGCTCTTTTCTATTTCCTTTTCATTCTTTTCCTATTCTACTTTTCTTGCTTTTTATGTTTGTTTTCTCTTCACCACTAATTCCTTTTTCTGGATGCCTTTGATTTCTTCCTTCTTGCTAGGACCCCATCCTTGCTCCCACTTCCCACTAGATCTGTCTTTGGAAGTTGAGTTGATGCTAACCTGCTAGTATGAAGTGTGTGAATGCAGCTTGCAAAACATGTTACATGAACATGAGACTCTAGTCCAAGCTGGAGGAGAGAAGCAAGAGAAAACTGACAGCACTTCCATGTGGAAGAATTATGTAAACAGATTCTTTTTTTTTTTTTTTGAGACAGGGTTTCTCTATAACTTTGGAGCCTGTCCTGGAACCAGCTCTTGTAGACCAGGCCTTGAACTCACAGAGGTCTGTACTGGCATGTTTTTTATCCCTCACAAACTCTTGTATCCGGGGCACTAGTTACCATTCTTAGAACTTAACTAACAATATCTCCTGATTCCCAAATCATTGCACTAGTCTCATTCCCAGTAAGGCCCAGCTTTGACCTCCCTTCTGTTTGTCTTTTCACACCTTTAATAACAGTAAACTGATAAATCCTAGTGGACATTTAGGTTTTGGCCAAGTAGTAAGGAAGTGACAAGGCTGGGTTAGTGGCAGGGGCCCCTGGGGAGTTGGAAAGGGAGGTTGCAAGCTCAAGACATGCCTGGGTTACAGAGTAAGTTCAAAGACTGTCCAAGAGCAGAAAAAGGCTGTGGATACAGCTCAGTTAGGACTCTGTCTCAAAATATGAGAGATGAGGGCATGTGAGGCCCTGGTCAACCCCTTGTGCCACAAAAAGAAAAGACAAAAGTATAAGAAGGACTTAAATATCAAAATGGGTGAGTGCTGTGAGTGTTTAAGACAGGAAGAATAGAAAAAGGCATCCATTCCACGTAAGAACATGAAGACCTGGAGACACGGACGAGGGTGAGGGATGCAATGTCTCTGCTCACAGTTGGGACCACACTCTGATTTTGCTCTGTTGCCCTGGAGACAGATCTCTGGCTTTGTGCGTGCCAGGTGCCTGCTCCACCACTGAACTGTAGATAAGACCTTATGTGGTTAATACAGGCCTGTTACCTCTGCACAAAGGGAAAACAGTAGTTTAACATTGTTAGAACAATGTTTGTGAGTTTCTATACAATTGTACACTGCTAAACTAACCCAGTAAAACTATGACATTTTTAGCAAAAGACAGCACAGCTAAAGCTCAACTGTTCAAATCATCGCCAGATGTGGTGGCGCACACCTTTACCCTCAACACTTGGAGGGCAGAGGACAGCCAGGGGTACATGTCTCAAAACAAAAAATTGAAATTATGTGTGTGTGTATGTGTACCTATTATAGCATATGCTATATGTCAATAGCAACAGCAGCTTTTCCAGGAAGTGAGAGGGTCAAATCCAGTTACAGATGGTGAGTGACCTTTCAGATGCTGGGAACTGAATCTGGGTCTTCTGGAAGAGTACCAAGCACTACTGAGATGTCTCTCCAGGTCCTCTCATCTTCTACGGCATCGCAGGACTGTATCTAGTACTGTGGTTCTCCATGGAGGTTAATGCTGGACTCTGAACAACCTAGTAGTGGGCACTTTCACAACATGCACAAGGCCGGGCATGCAGGCAAGGGCTGCAGTACCAGATCTCTGGCACCACACACAACGAATATTTTACATAAAAATATTTAACTATAAGTCAGGTGGTAGGATCTCTGTGATCTACAAGAACTAGTTCCAGGACAGCTAGAGTTGTTTCACAGACAAACCCTGTCTTGAAAAACAAAATAAAACCTATAATCTATATATTTCACAAGGTTCACATGCTAAGGACCTTAAAAGAGCAGTGACCTCTGAGCTGGGGCTACTATTCGTGAGGCCTGAGGTTCAACTCCCAGCATGATGAACACAATAAAGTGATCTTATAAACCGAAGAATCTAAGTTCACGAATGGTTAACTTCAGCAGCGCTATCATACCCCAGTACGGGAGATCTTTCGCTTTAGTTCGTGTCTAGCTGTTTGCCAGTAGTTCAGCCCCAGGGATCTAAAGGTCTCTGCCTTTCTAACAGTGAAATTACAACTACCTAACCACAGGCCAAAGAGATGGTTTAGTAGTTAGGAGAGCAGGCTGCGCCAGGCGGTGGTGGTACACACCTGTAATCCTAGCACTTGAGAGGCAGAGGCCAGCGGATCTCTGTGAGTTCGAGGCCAGCCTGGTCTACAAGAGCTAGTTCCAGGACAGACTACAGAGCTACAGAGAAACCCTGTCTGCAGGCTGCTCTTTTGGAGGACTCAGGCTCAGTTCGCAAGGCTCACATCGCAGATCACAACTGTCTGCAACTCCAGTTCATAAGAATGACTCCCTCTTCTGGTCTTCAAGAGCACTAGGCACACATGTGGCAACCATTCATACACAAAAGTAGGAGTCTTTTTCAAAATTCAACTTTAAAAAAAAAAAAAGCCGGGCGGTGGTGGAGCACGCCTTTAATCCCAGCACTCAGGAGGCAGAGGCAGACGGATCTCTCTGAGTTCGAGACCAGCCTGGTCTACAAGAGCTAGTTCCAGGGCAGGCTCCAAAGCCACAGAGAAACCCTGTCTCGAAAAAAAACAAAAA